>JASTWL010000326.1:0-215420 GCA_035220575.1 Temnothorax rugatulus
TTTGCAATTTGTGAAATAATGGATTTTCCCTAGATTTGAAAGATTAATTATATATTATTATTATATCATTATATATGTAAGTACGTATAATATATCATTAGTATATTATATTATGTATACATATACACGCACATACACACACATATACATATATACATAGTACTTTAGTTTATTTTAAATTAGCGTCATTTGTAGTAAAATCTTCGCAGAGGAACGAGCTTGGAAGCAATCGAAAGCTGAGAGTTTAAGCTTTAAAATGCTTCTTTAAACATTGCTCTGCGATTATTTTTCACGAAGATACGTAATTAAATGATGTAAAACCACTTAAATTGGTTTGAAAAATGATCGCAGAGTGATGTTTAAAAAAGCATTTTAAAGCTTAGATTCTCAGCTTTCGATTGCTTCCAGGCTCGTTCGTCTGCGAAAATTTTACTACAAATGGCGTTAATTTAAAATAGACCTTGCAAAATTGCCAAAAAAAACCTTCAACTTTGATGGTCTGTATGTGGGCGATTCCACGTCAAGCGGGACACCTTCGAAAGATGATGATTGAAATACTGGATAATTTTTTAATACGTTCTATACTTCCAAATAAAAGTGTCCACTGTATTTTTTTTTAGATTTTTAAAACCAGTATTTTCAAAGTTATTAAAGATCGAAAATTGCACCAAATCGCTGAAAATTGGACAAACACTCATTAAAATATCAATATCTCCGGTTTTATGCTACTTACAGACTTCGGCGTGGGCTCATTTTGAAGCTCTTGAACGTCGCTTCAATTTCGTGTAATTGAATTTTAACAAGAAAAATTTTGGTTAATTGTTATAAACAATTAAATTGTCAAAGGTGATTTTTTATAACTTATCACTACTGTACCATGTTGAAAAAATACGAGTTTGTTTGTTAGTTAATTCTCTACGGAACTGGTAAATTTCAGAATGGAGAACGAATGAACACTATTCGAAAAAAAAAAAAAAAAAAAAACAAGTAACCACGCTGCTGTCCTGGCGCGATCATAAGACTTGCATGCAGGAAAGGAATTGTGTTCGGGATTGAACAGGGTAATTCAACAACACCTCGACAAGTATTTGAGAAAACCAAATAAGTATTTTATTTACGAACTACAGCAACCTGCTCTTGCGTTCCTGCCGAGAATTGTTTTACAATCAGTTCACTTTTTGATCTTGGGTGAAAAAATTCAACCTCGATGTTGATGATGTTTCTATTTCCTTTGACCCACTTAAAAAAATTTTTTGGGGTAGTGATGGGGTCTTGGAGTGGTTCCAAGCTGGTCGATGTTGACTCAAAAGACTATTTGCGAAGACCAGCTTGGAACCACTCCAAGACCCCATCACTACCCCAAAAAATGTTTTTAAGTGGGTCCAAGGAAATAGAAACATCATCAACATCGAGGTTGAATTTTTTCACCAACGAGCAATATCGAGCTGAAACTATCAAACTGCAAGCTCGTTTTGATCAGGCCAAGCCCGTGCGTGGGACACTCACGTTGCATTCTTTTTTACCAAGATCAAAAAGTGAACTGATTGTAAAACAATTCTCGGCAGGAACGCAAGAGCAGGTTGTTGTAGTTCGTAAATAAAATACTTATTTGGTTTTCTCAAATACTTGTCGAGGTGTTGTTGAATTACCCTGTTCAATCCCGAACACAATTCCTTTCCTGCACGCAAGTCTTATGAGCGCGCCAGGACAGCAGCGTGGTTACTTGTTTTTTTTTCGAACAATGTCTATTCGTTCTCCATTCTGAAACTTACCAGTTTTGTAGAGAATTAACTAACGAACAAACTCGTATTTTTTTCAACATGGTACAGTGGTGATAAGTTATAAAAAATCACCTTTGAAAATTTAATTGTTTATAACAATTAACCAAAATTTTTCTTGTTAAAATTCAATTACACGAAATTGAAGCGACGTTCAAGAGCTTCAAAATGAGCCACGCCGAAGTCTGTAAGTAGCATAAAACCGGAGATATTGATATTTTAATGAGAGTGTCCAATTTTCAGCGATTTGGTGCAATTTTCGATCTTTAATAACTTTGAAAATACTGGTTTTAAAAATCTAAAAAAAATTGACGTTCGTTTTTTGGTTGCATAAAACGTGTAGAAAATTCAGTGACAAAATCGGAGTCATGACCCAAAATTTTGTATTTATTTTGTCCCGCTTGACGTGGAATTGCTCATGTGGAGAATGAAATTTTTTCAAATTTTATTGACTGTATCATAAAGGTGAACATTTCCTCTTTAAAATGTTTTTTTTTAATATTCTGCGATCATTTTTCACAAAGATACGTAATTAAAGACGTAAAACCACTTAAATTGGTTACGTCATCTGATCTCAATTATAGAATAATTTATCTGAAAGTAAATGCATATCGGCAAGCATAAGCCAGGTAAAATATTCTTTAGAATACTGTTACGTCCTGCGATCTCCACGATTTCCCTTTTTCGCGGGAATTCCTATGCGTCTAAGATAGCCCTTAAGATTAGGATAAGTAAACTGAACACGGACGGTTATCGATCGGCGAGTGAGCTTTGATCCCTTCACATTCTTTTTTTTTTATTATAACCAAACTATCTATTTGCTTAGGCGACTAAAAGCGACCTTCCAGATGAATTACTGACAGACGGGGCATACGTGATCAGATTTTCATCAGCTTTGTCTGGTCCATAACTATAAACCCGGCGACACAACGCGCCAAAGGGGCCTTCCCAGACAGAGTTTGATGAAGATCTTTATTGCATCGATTGAGCTTTCTAAAATTGCTCGTACGATGTTTCCGACAAACAGAAACAAGGCCTAAGACGTGTCTGTAAATACACGTGGCGGAAGTTTCTGTTTGCATTGAACCTACTATTAAGATTGAGGGGTATGCATCGTCTATTAACATAAAAACAGGGTCGCGAGATAAATAAGGGACCTAGAGTCTAATAGAAGAGAAATCGGCGATAATCGAAAAACAAGATGAGTCACTGGAAGAAGCGATGGTTTGCACCCCCCAATAAGACAGTGGGGGCCATACGTGAAGACTCACCAATGAACAGCCGTAAAAATCGATAACCGTCTCTAGCTTCCCGGGATAGGCGAAAACTCAAAAATCCACTCTTGGGTGAGAAACATCCCGCCAGAAATCTTTTAAACGAAAACCAGATACACATCTGATGTGCCCGTAGCCGTGAAGGAAGGACTTAGACAGGATGTAGGCGCCCAAATGATTAGGATCCACGCACTAATAACGACACTCCGTACTTTACAGTAAAAGAGGATGTATTTGCTCTCACTTTATTACAAGGAATTTAAATAATAACTTAAGTCAACATGCGTTAAGTAGAATGCGTGGTTACTCTCGGAAACGATCTGTCTGATCCTGTGGTTATTGACATATATATTTATTTTATTAAGGCGGAAGAAGTGCGGTGACCCCGATCGGAGCACGTACGCTGCTCCGTATCTGTTCCGCGCGACTCCGCCGCTGTCTCAACATTCTGGGAACAGAACTGTGTGTTGTGCCGTAACCGGGATAGGTCCAGCACAGGATTCGGAGATTCCGGGTCGGAGAATAAAGCTCGTCGCAATATGTTTAATGAATCAAATATATTTCTCGTATTGAACAATTGTCCCAATTACTTATTAATTTACTCCCGATAATTAATGTGTCAGTGTGCGCGAGGCGCACGTACTCGTTTATATGGTGATCAGCGACTGCCCGCCCGGTCTGGCAATTCGGCGGTATTTGTACCGTCGGACTGAAAGCCTGTTGCTAACTCGGGGAGGTTCCCGAGTTAGCGTTGACTTCCCGTTGTCAGCGCTTTGTGCTGACCTTCGTATCAGCGCTTTCGGTCGTCCTGGAGTTGAACGCTCCAGGTTCCGGTGTCGGTTTGCATCGAACGATTTATCGTCCGATGCAACCGTCAGGTTTTTCGGCGGATGTTCGATTCGATTTTGTCGCTGAGGTCGGATTACTTATGAATTTATCCTTATTACGTTGTGCGCTCACAACATGTGACTCGCTTTCTTCTCGTCACGTTCCTCTTTAATATGTAATTTAATAATTTAATTGTCTCATCTTATATTAATATCTTTCTTTTCTACTTTGATTATTATTAAACATGTTCTTATTCCCAAAAGCTGGTCGGGCTACGACATTCCTCCCCCTTTGAAAAAAGAAAACGAATAATTTACATGAGTTTTTGTCTTACATAATTTACATCGAGTTTACATCGAGTTTCTTAACTTAAATCGTTATTTAATATAATATTGCGGTATTGCTTTCCTTTTTTAGGTATTAAATTATTGTCGGGTGTTTCTCGGGCGCTTGCCGTATGATATATATGTTCTTGAATAATTCGTGGTTTGCACATAGGATTTAGATTTAGATTTATTGGTATTCTTGGTTTATTTTTATTCCTTTTTATGATATATATTATCGATATTGCTATAATTATGAGTATAGTTCCCGTAAAACTTGAAAGTATAAGGTATGTAGTGTAATTATGTATATCTATCTCGCTTTTATCTAAATCGCTGTCAATTTCGTCAGTTGTTTGCTTAATTCCATAAGTTCTGAGGGATTTTGTATAATTTTCCGGAATTTTGACATTTTGGCAATGTCCAGTTGTTGGTTCGTCTGTTGTGTATGTCTGAACGTTATGTTATAATCGGGCAGGTGTGTCTGTATGTACGTCGTTCTTTCGCGTGCGTTTGTTCTTGCCGTCATGTCAGGCGTTACTATCTTACATTTGTCTCTTAGCGTTATTTGACCTGTTCGTTCGATTTCTATCTTTTGCATCGCTTCGTTTCTACACGTTATTTCTATGGCTTGTTTGTTGAGTGGAATATAGCCATGAATTTGGATTACTTAATGCTATCCATATCGTTGTGTTGGCGTGTATGCTTCTAATTATGCAATGATTTAAATGTGTATCTATAGCTACATATGCTTGTACTTCGCATAACGCATTATTATCTACGTGATGAACGGGGTGGTTTCGCTCACATACATATGAATTGTCATCCTTAATACATTTATTTAATTCGTTTTCCGCAATTGTACAATATGTTCGGCTATCGGTATCTATCGCTATAATTTGTTGATTTATTTCTACAAATACAAATATATCTCCGCTTTTATATATAGGTAAAGATGTCGCTTTTATTATTTCGTATGTTGGGTACGTGATCAGTATGAATTGTATAATAGTGTATATATTTGTGCCGTCACAGTAGGCGCTAATTTTTGCGAATTTTTCTATCGTTGCCCAGTTTTCTGGTGCTATTTGAAACGGAAAGTCTGTTCCCTGAGGTATCTGCTACGCTATTTCCCGTAAATTATTTATTATATTCTCAATTGGAACTAACCTTATGTTTAGTATTCCATTTTTCGCATTAGTTAAATGTTCTATAATGTCTGTCATATCACTTGTTAAATCATTCATAATTGCATTCAGTATTAGAAAGTGTTCGTCGAGTTCTTCTCGATGTCCATACCCGGGTTTTCGCGTAATCAGGTTTCTCTCATCCTTTCTGTAATATTTAGAAATCGATCTTCATTTTCTTGTAGAACCTTTTCCATATCATCCACGTGTGCAATAGTTGCATTTAATATCTTTATTTGATTTTTCACGGCGTGTTATAATGTTTGCTGGTTTCCTTGCATCATCTTTAGTTGTTCCTTTATAATTATTTCATCGTCAGCATCCATTGTTCCGAATAATGTTTTAGCTATCGTTCCTAAACCATTGATTAATCCTCTTCGTGTTTTTCTTGGGTTTTGGTACGCGATTTTCAATCGTCTTAATACCATTGTTACTTGCTCGTTATCTTTTTCTATTATTTGAAGCAAGGTTTGGCAGGTTTGCCTCATGTCTTCTTCCAGCGGTTTATCAAAGCTAGGGATGGGATTAAAGTATCTTACAAGTAGGTTCGAATCTGTTGACGTAGTTTCGAACTCTCTATGATTACTTCGAAAAATGAAAGCAGTACTTTCAAGTATACTCGAATCTGGACGAAATAGGTTCAAACCCTTTATGAGTACCTTGAAAAACAAAAGTGTTACTTTTAGTATACTCAAACCTGAATCAAATGTGTTTGAATCTTTTATGAGTACTTTACTACAAATTTTATTTCCTTCGAATCAAAACGTTTATATAAAGCGACAATTATTTTAATATTAATTTTAATATTTTATAAAGTATAAATTATAATTTATAATTTAAAACTTTCACGAAGAGTAAGAAGTATAACATAAGTATAACATAAGAATCATAAAGAACCAAAATAAAAGTTCTTTTTTTATCATTGCCTTTTGGTGAAAAATAAAACGAACAATCAAGTAATAATCAACGATAGTAATGTGTGTATGTATATATGTAT
The DNA here is from genome assembly GCA_035220575.1 of Temnothorax rugatulus. Taxonomy (NCBI): domain Eukaryota; kingdom Metazoa; phylum Arthropoda; class Insecta; order Hymenoptera; family Formicidae; genus Temnothorax; species Temnothorax rugatulus. The sequence continues at coordinate 6,388 of JASTWL010000326.1, forward strand.
ATTATATGGCCACCGTGAAGTTGGCACCTCATTTTCAAAAATCGGAAATTTTATTAAGAGTTCGATTTGCACCCACAATAGTTCTACAGTTCCTGATAGATTTCAGAAATAGTTCCGTCGATTTAGATAAAAATATAACGATTGAAAAAAATGAGGTGCTAACTTTCCGTGACACCTCAAGTTTCGAAAATATTGATTTTTCAATCAATAAAGAGGAAAACGCCGTAATCGGTCAGGACTGGATCTTGTTTGTCCGAATATATTAATTTCTTGAGTGACTTTTAACGTACAATTCTTTTTGCCCTGGTAGACCACGCGCCGTTACTTCCGGACATAACGCAGTCTCAACCAAAGCTAGAACGATACAGTCACACAATTAAATTGATACCAATTCTTTTTGCCCTGGTAGACCACGCGCCGTTACTTCTGGACATAACACCCCAGCCAGGATTCGAACCTGGACCTCCCTCATTCCGTGACGGGCGTCTCACCATATTTTCGTTATTTTTCGCAACATTTCCTTTATATTTCCAGTATCCTATCCTATATGTAGATTGTGACGTGACAATCGTCGCGTCCCCGGCCGGATGGTAGCTTCGCCGAGGAGACGTCAAGGGTGGTGCCTCCGCCCAGGCGGGCGGGGCATTAACGTAAAACTTAGGTTAAGATTGCGAGACTTACAGGATGCGGAGCGGTGCGGAGCAGTTGACCCGGATTTATGTACCGACTGAAAGTCGCACCGAGAGAATCTGGGGACGACCTGCTGGGGACGTGTCGAGGACGGACGGCCGACGGACGGGTCACGCTGGGGCCCATAGCCGGTACCACATAGCGCCTGTCAAGGAGAACGCTGGCCCGTAGCACGAAACAACGACCCGAACACGGAGGAACCGGAAAGGGGGACGCCCCGACGAAGGTCCCCGTCAAAGGGGTAACCACCCCCGGAGTTACGCCACCGGTCGACGAGCCATGGCCTGGCCCGCCTGGCCGTCGAGCAACCGATCCCGGAGTCGCGGCCTGGACAGCCGGACCCGCGCCATCTTGGCACTACCGTAGGCGGGTGGAGGCAGGCGCGAGGGCGCCTTGGTCAGGCGCAGCGCCGTGTAGGGCGCAGCACTCGTCAAGAGGGACAGGGCATGCAACACCGGCGCGCAGGAGCCCAGGCGCGGGCCCAGCGTAGTCCCGCCAGGCCAGAGGGCCGTCACTGTCGTGCGAGCCGTCGAACAGTGAGGTGCCACCCCCATCCCCTTGCGACGGAGACCACCTGCTGCCGGAACGAGCGGAGAAATTGTAAGGCCACTGCACAAGCACCGCAAGTAAGGTCGTCGCTATACCGAGGTCCTCCCGGGGGTCGCGTTGTGCCGCGAAAGTATGTAATTCGTCTCGACCATCCCGAAAGAAATACCGCGGGAGGGCCCAGCCGGAAAAGTGCGTAATTGCCCGTCTCGGGAGTTCGAGTGCGCGGCCGCCGACAGTCAAATCGTTTAATGGTCGTAGCGTGAAAATAATTGTCGTATCGTCGAGGTAATCGTGTAATGGTCGTATCGTGAGAATAAGTGCCGTAGTGTTAAGATGTCGAGATGCGTTTAAGCGCCGTGTTCGTTGGAGTACCGTGTTGCGGCGATTCGATTCGGATATATTGCGGACGGCGAGATGCGTCTCGCGTAATTACGTGGTTGGACGAGGTGTTATTCGCACGGGCCGGACACCGTATCGGCGTGGGCCCGTACGGGCTTCACGTGTTCGCGTCGTGGCGTGCGGGACATCTTCGCGTTTCGTGGAGCGGACCTCGAGAGGCCTCACGCGGATAGCTGAGGTCAATCGCGGAGTCATTTCGGGACTCGCGGAATCGGAGAGATTCGCGGTCATTTCGGGACTCGCGGAATCGGAGAGATCCGCGGTCATTTTCGGGATTTGCGAGATCGCGTGAGAGGTTCGAAGCCATTATCGTATTATCGTATTGCGAGTGGTTCACATCTATGTCGCGTTGAGTCGCGAGTAAGACGTTCGAGATCGTTATCGTTGCGAACCGTTCACGGCTACTTTGTAATTGTAATCGTGTATAGTTAATTCGCGTCTAGATGTAATTGAATGTTGTCGGTGCCGCGAAATTCGGGGTGGGATTTACCTCGCGCGTGGCGTGACGAGCTACGCCGTCTTTATAACCGAAATGTTCTATTCTGTTTCCCACTGGTTATTAAATATTATTCTTGTTATAATTTTGGTGTGCTAATTGCGCTGCGCTCCCTCTCCTCCTCTCCGAGATCTACCATCGATCAAAGTAAAGATTCACGCCTGAGATTAGAGCTTGGATTTTGCGTATCGTGGTGCGAGGAATCGCACCTGGCGCCCATATTACGTTTTGCGAAAAGGATTCGGTCGAGCTACCATCGGTTGTGAAGAAATAGAGCCCTTCGGAAACGTTGGTCATTTAGGTAAAAGTGACGGCGCGCTCCTTCTCGCCGGCGAGACCAAAGGACATCGTCCTCGTCACAAGATATACAGTGTGTTCTAGAAAGGGGGGGCCAAAATTTAGGGAGATATTCCTCACACCTAAAGGATGAAAAAATGTTATATGAACATGGGTGCGGAAACGCTTTATTCAGGGGTGTGTTGAAAATACTGTTGACTGTATACTTACACAAGAAACAATTTAAGATTAATCATTGTGGACGACAATCGTTTAATCAGTAGGTTTATACATTGTTTTTAAAGTGACCTTGAGTTGCCTGGAAAATAAGGTTACTATCTCATTTAGCCGTAACGTCGCATACTCAGAAAAGAAGCCAGGCAGAAAAAAAGCGTTTCTGCACCATGTTATTAACATTTTTTCATCCTTTAGGTGTGAGGAATATCTCCCTAAATTTTGGCCCCCCTTTTTAGAACACCCTGTTATTATATATATATATATATATATATATATATATATATATATATATATATATATATATATATATATATATATATATATAATATATATATTATTACGACGACGATGTCCGCTCGGTCTTGCCGGCCGAGAAGGAGCGCGCCGTCATTTATACCGAATGGCAACGTCTCTAGGACTCTACGTTTATGCACCACCGATGGTAGCTCGACTGAATGCCTTCTGCAAAACTTAGTATGGGCGCCAGGTGCAATCCTCGCACCACGATACACGAAATCCTGATTCCTTATTACCTCAGGCGTGAGTCCGATATAGGAGGAGAGGGAGCGTAGCGCAAAGAATACACCACAGTTTAACAAATTAATATTTAATGATAAAGCATGTAGGATAGAACAGTTCGGCCGTAATGGCGGCGCAACACACGCCGCGAGCGCGATAATTTTCGGACCGAAGCACGCTAGGAGCGACCTGCTTCTCAATTTTCATTTACAACGAATCCCACCCCGTGGTCTCGGTACTGACACTTCTAGATTACGACAAATCCCACCCTGAATCGCGCGGTACCGACACGATTAATTATCCCTCGACGCAACAGATTTACGATTCAACGCACGCATAACTCGAAGCACGTTTCACAACTCGACGAAAATTAGCCGCGAACAACTCACAAAACGGTAACGACGTCGGAGAGGAACGGCTCGCAATACGATTTCTATGCGCGATACGATATGCTTTCAACACTCTACGCGATCTCGCAGTCCCGAAATGGCCGTGAATCTCTCCGATTCCGCGAGCCCCGAAATGACCCCGCGAGTTAGCACTCCCGTGCGACGCCTCGCGAGGTCCGCAACACAAAATGCGAAGGTGTCCTGCACGCCACGACGCGATCACGCGAGTCCCATGCGGCCCCGCATTGATACGGTGTCCGGCCCGTACAAAGGACACCTCGCCCAAAACCGCTCGATCACGCGAAGCGCAAGTTGCCGTCTCCCATACTCCGCGTCTACACAATACGGCACTTAACGCATCCCGACGATATGACAATTAACTCACGAAACGATCATTAGCTCGACGACACGACCATTAAACGCGTTGACTGTCGGCGGCCGCGCACTCGAACTCCCGAGACGGGCGATTACGCACTTTTCCGGCCGAGTCCTCCCGCGGTATTCCTTTCGGGATAATTAAGCGATCACATACTTTCGCGGCACAACGCGACTCCCGGGAGGACTTCGGTATTGCTACGATCTTACTTGCGGTGCTTGTGCAGTGGCCTTACAAAGTTCGCTCGTTCTCTCGCTCGCCGGCAGCAGGTGGTTCTCCAAGGGGGTGAAATGGCACCCTCTCAATTAGACGGTCCGCACGACAGTGGCGGCCTCTGGCCCGGCGGGATCACGCTGGCCCGCGCCTGCGCTCCTGCGCGCCGGTGTTGCACGCTCTGTCCCTCTTGACGAGTGCTGCGTCCTACACAGGCGCTGCGCCTGACACGGCGCCCTCGCGCCTGCCTCCACCCGCCTGCGGTAGTACCAAAATGGCGCCGGGTCTGACTGTCCAGGTCGCGACTCCGGGATCGGTTGCTCGACGGCCAGGCTGGCCAGGCCTCGGCTCGTCGACCGGTGCGTACTCCGGGGGTGGTTACCCCTTTGAGGGGACCTTCGTCGGGGGCGTCCCCCTTTCCGGTTCCTCCGTGTTCGGGTCGGTGTTTTCGTGCTACGGGCCAGCGTTCTCCCATGACAGGCGCTATGCGGTACGGCTATGGGCCCCAGCGTGACCCGTCCGTCGGCCGTCCGTCCTCGATACGTCTCCAGCCGGCCGCCCCCAGACTCCCTCGGTGCGACTTTAAGTCGGTACATAAATCCGGGGCCACCTGCTCTGCACCCGGCCGCGCAATCTGTAAGTCTCGCAAATTCTTAGCTTAACCTAATTTTTACGTTAATGCCCCGCCCAGCCTCGGGCGGAGGCACCACCCTTGACGTCTCCCCTCGGCCGAGCTACCATCCGGGCCGGGACGTGACTTTGTCACGTCACTATATACATATATAATATATATATATATATATATATATATATATATATATATATATTGTTACGCCCGTGCTGTACGCCCGTGCCGTGCGCTCATGCGGGTCGCCCCGTAGCGAGAAGTCGCGAATCGTCCTTAGCGACGGCTGCGTTGTTGATAATTACGTCTGTCAGATTATGCTCTGGGAATCCGTCACGTTCGGACGTGTTTTCCCGAGCTCCTTGTATTAACGAGTTACAATATTAAACGAGTTCCTTTTCTATAAATAACGAGCCTTATTTCTTGAGTGAGTGCCGGAGTACGCGTCGCGCGTGAGTGCAAGTGCGGAAGAGTGGCTGACGCTCGACGAGCGTAACATTTTGGGGGCTCGTGCGGGATAGGACGTGCATCGGTAAGACGAGCGACGGCCAGGAATATCCTGATGGCCACGAGGAAGAGGCTCCGGCTTGAAACGCCTCACCGGGATGCCACCGAAACGCCAGCGATCACGACGCTCACCGAGACGCTCCAAGCTGTCATTGAGGAGGTTCGACTTCTACGTGTGGAGCAGGCCCGGTGGGAGGAGGAGTACAAGGCGACGATTCGCCGTCAGGAGGAGGAACTCCTTCGACTCCGAGGGACAAACTCCAACAATCCCCAGCTAAGTCATACAAATAATAGAGCGTCCGGAGATTCGGGGACGCGAACCGCGAGCGACGTGGGGGCGCGGGTCACACGCGAGGGGGACGCGGTCGCGAGCGGTGCGTGTGAAAGCGACGTACGCTCGGTTGAAAGAAACGAGATCGCGGGCAGCGCGAGTGAGAGCCGCGTACACTTGACCGGAAGAAGCGCGATCGCAGGAAGCGCGAGTGAGAGCGGCGCACGTCCGATCGAAAGAGGCACGATCGCGGGCGACGCGAGTGAAAGACACGTACGATCGATTCAGAGAAGTGCGATCGCGAGCGACACGAGTGAAAGCGAAACACGCCTGAACGAGAGGAGCGCGATCGCGAGTGCCGTGAGGGATCACGTCGAATGTTCGAGTGGATGGGACACGAATGCGGTCGATGTCCGGATCCGTGCCGCGCGCGCGGGTGACGCCGCCACAGGAGCAGGCGTCGGGCTCGGCTACAAATTAAAGCCCGATACTTACGATGGGACGGTCCCACTGCAAGAATATTTTTCGCAATTTAATTTAATTGCGCGAGCGAATTTTTGGGACGACGCGACGAAAACTGTCGCACTCGCTTCGAGTCTGAGAGGGAAAGGCGCACGATTCTCGAGACGGTACAAGACATTGAGTGTCTTGATTTTACGGAGTTAAAGTCGAAGCTCGAGTTGCGTTTCGGCGAGGGGCGTTTAACGCAAAATTATTATTCCGCGCTCACGAACCGCAGACAAAGATTCGGGGAAGATCTTGCTGTTCTCGGCTCTGGTATCGAAAGATTGTCGCGCCTCGCATATCCTGAGTGCCCCCACGAAATTCGTGAAAAGATCGCGTGCTCACAATTTGTGACGGCCGTCGCGGACCACTTTATCCGGCGGACGATACAAATGGAGGGAATAACTTCTTTGTATCAGGCGGTTGAGAGAGCTAAGGCTTTAAAAATTATTCAGGGGGAGGGTTTCACCCTTGAGAAATTTATTCTGTAATATGTATAATAAAAAGTTGTGGAACGATGTGAAGTGTTATAATTTTATTTTATTCAAGTGTTCTTGTATTCTTTGTTTCTGTGCGGTTTGTTTATTTTCATAGTGGAACGGAGTCCGAAAAGTCAGCGGTTTACGTCGAAGCGTGGGAAACCGTGGCAGAACAACGGCCGAAGACTTCTTCGGGGAAGAGCTCCACATTGAAAAGAAGACTGCCTCGCCCACGGTTTTTGGAGTTGTGGTTTTCCCGTGGGTCGATGAGCAAATGCCGAGGCAGGGACTCGGGGAGCCTCTAAAGGCGTTGGGTCCACACAAGTTTCCCCACCCCCCCTTGTCCGAAGATTTGGGAGACGACGACACGGGAACGACGACACGGGAGGCCGGCAGCGGTGAAGTCCACACTGGGAAGGAGCGGAGTTTTCTCGAGGTCGTCCCGTACCGTCGGAGAGGGGGAGCCTGGCCAGCTCTCCCCGGAAGAGGGTCGGAAAGGACCGGAAGTGAAACCACCAGGGACCAAGAGGAGCAGGGTCTGGTAACTCGGAGCAACAGCCCGAGGAGGACAAGTTAACTGTTCGGTGCCCTGGGGTTCACAGGGAAAGGAAACTGGGACCGCAAGAAACTACCCTCCCGGATTGTCGGGGCGACAATCTCGGAAGAGGGGGGGGTAGTGTTACGCCCGTGCTGTACGCCCGTGCCGTGCGCTCATGCGGGTCGCCCCGTAGCGAGAAGTCGCGAATCGTCCTTAGCGACGGCTGCGTTGTTGATAATTACGTCTGTCAGATTATGCTCTGGGAATCCGTCACGTTCGGACGTGTTTTCCCGAGCTCCTTGTATTAACGAGTTACAATATTAAACGAGTTCCTTTTCTATAAATAACGAGCCTTATTTCTTGAGTGAGTGCCGGAGTACGCGTCGCGCGTGAGTGCAAGTGCGGAAGAGTGGCTGACGCTCGACGAGCGTAACAATATATATATATATATCTCATATCATTTAATCCGAATTATTGTGCATGTTTTAAGATGATTAAATTGATATAAATTTAATTGTGTGACTGTATCGTTCTAGCTTTGGTTGAGGGCTCAGACACAATGACAAAAGTAAAGAATAAGATAAAGGAATAAGGAACAAGGGAATGTCGCATCTCACTTCAGTACACGTACATTAAAGTGAGATGCAACATGCCTTATTCCTTAATCTTATTCCTTATTTTTCTCATTGTGTCTGAGCCCTGAGACTGCGTTATGTCCGGAAGTAACCGCGCGTCACGAACCGCAAAAAAAATTGTACGTTAAAAGTCACTCAAGAAATTAATATATTCGGACAAACAAGATCCAGTCCTGACCGATTACGGCGTTTTCCTCGAAATTCGTGAAAAGATCGCGGTCACAATTTCATGACTTATTGAATACCACTTTATCCGGCGGACGATAGTTCTTGAGGGAATAAGTTCTGATAGGCAGGCGGTTAGAGAGCTAAGTATTTAAAAATTATTCAATCTGACCGCTGGCACCTGAAGCTTAAAAAAAATTCTGTATATGTATAATAAAAAGTTCTGGAAGAGTGAAGTGTTGATAATTTTTATTTTATTCAAGTAGTTCTTGATTCTTTTTTCTGTGACGGTTTGTTTATTTTCACAGTGGAACGGAGTCGCCGATTACGGCGTTTCCTCTTTATTGATTGTATATCTTACACGGTCGTATAATCTCATACTTATTGAATATTGATTTTATCACGGAATTCTATAGTTCTTGAAGAGTTCTATAGTTCCTGATAGGTTTTATATATACTTCTGGTCTTTAAGTATTTTAAAATAATTTTTCAATCTGACCGCTGGCACCTGAAGCTTAAAAAAAAATTGATTTTTATCATGGAATTCTATAGTTCTCGAAGAGTTCTACAGTTCCTGATAAATTTTAGCAATAGTTCTGGACTCTAAATAGTTTTTCGACAATTTTTACTGTGACCGCTGGCACCGCACACAAGAGTAAAGTCATGAATCGCAGGCAGTTCCGATCGACTTTTTGACAGTTCCCGATAGTTCTCGCATCGTTCCAACAGTTTTTATAGGTTTTAGCAACAGTTCCGGCCTCGAAATATTCTTTTAACAATTTTTTACTGTGACCGCCGGCACCGCACACAAGAGTAAAGTCATGAATCGCAGGCAGTTCCGATCGACTTTTTGATAGTTCCCGATAGTTCTCGCATAGTTCCAACAGTTTTATAGGTTTTAGCAACAGTTCCGGCCTCGAAATATTCTTTTAACAATTTTTTACTGTTACCGCTGGCACCGCACACAAAAGTAAAGTCATGAATCGCAGGCAGTTCCGATCGACTTTTTGACGGTTCTCGATAGTTCTCGCATAGTTTTAACAGTTTTTATAGGTTTTAGTAACAGTTCCGGCCTTAAAATAATTTTTAAAACAATTTTTTAATCTCAGCTTTGGCACCGCACCCAAGAGTAAACACGGAGGTGCAGGCAGTTCTGGCCGACTTTTCGGCATTTTCGTACAGTTCTGCGATAGTTCTGAAGATTCCGGTAGGTTTCAAGCACAGTTCCGGCTTTTAAATATTTTTTAACAGTTTCCTAATCTCCGAGTTGGCACCTCACCTTCAGGAGAACTAAGAAGTGCTGGCTTGTTTCGCGGTTTTTTTTCGACACTCCCCGACAGCTCTTGCATAGTTCCAACAATTTTGATAGGTTTTAGCCACAATTCCGATATTTAACCTATAGAGGGCCGCCGGCATTTTCCATTGAAATCTTAGATTTTTTAACGTAAAATTTATGCATATATACAACCAACATGTTCCGAAAAGTTTCCGTTCCTGGCCCCTTTAGAGGCCACTCCGGCCCAGAACGGCACGGCAAATATTGAAAATTTTTAAAATTTTAATTTTAGTGTTTCTAAGGATTTTTGATATCGCTAATCACGATTCTGAGGTCAGATTATCGAAATTTTGCACAGGGACAGTATTACCAACCTAAATAAGCCTAAATGAGTAACAGCAGTTACATTCGTGTATAAAACTTTCCTTTGGCGTTACCCAAAGTTAAAGTGTTAGAAATAAAATTTAGGACAATAAAAAAAATAACAATTTTATAATCATTGAAAGAAAATTCTTAAAATCTTGGAAATATATATATATATATATATATATATATATATATATATATATATATGTATATATTATTTGTGAAATTATTTTATCGAATATTAATCACATCTAACATATAATATGGTGTGTGGTTTTATGATTTGCGTGGAGTTTACAATCATACGCTTTTTCTTGAGGTCGTCGTACTCGTACCATTGTGTGCCTGTAAATGCAAATGCCATATAATGTCCATTATCATCAGATTTGTTACATTCTATATAATGTACTACACCCACTAATATATAATTTATATTATTTAAGATGATGCCTTTTGCGGTGGAATTTAAGTCATGTTTAATATCCAGTCGTCGGTTAACATATCTACTATCTGTAAAAATGGAGGAATCTATTATTACATGTTTGCCGTATGTTATAGAACATTCGGCTGACGCACCACACTTACGACATGCCGAGTTTATATTTTTTACGTCATCAATAGCCCGTTGTATATGTTGTATGACGACGACGATGTCCTTTCGGTCTCGCCGGCCGAGAAGGAGCGCGCCGTCATTTTTATATCAGAGGACCAACGTTCCCGAAGGGCTCTATTTATTCACCGCTGATGGTAGCTCGACTGAATACTTCCTGCAAATCTGAATATGGGCGCCAGGTGCGATTCCTCGCACCACGATACACGAAATCCGGATTCTTTATCACCTCAGGCTTGAGTCCGATATAGGAGGAGAGGGAGCGTAGCGCAGGGAACACACCACAATTATAACAGATTAGTATTTAATAGAAAAAAAAGCATAGATAGAACAATTCGGTCGTAATGGCGGCGCAACGCACGCCGCGAACGCGATAATTTTCGGACCGAAGTACGCTCGAAGCGACCTGCTTCTAAATTTCCATTTACAACGAATCCCACCCCGTGTGTCCCGGTACTGACACTTCTAGACTACGACAAATCCCACCCTGAATCGCGCGGTACCGACTACGATTAATCATTACTCGACGCAACATTTTTACCCCTCAACGCACACATAACTCGACGTACATTCCACAACGCGACGAGACAACCCACAAAACGATAGCGACGTCGAAGAGGAACGGCTCGCAAAGCGATCTCTGTTCGCGCTACGATATGCTTTCACCACTCTGCGCGATCTCGCAGTCCCGAAATGGCCGCGAATCTCTCGGATTCCGCGAGTCCCGTTGACCGCGGATCTTCGATTCCGCGAGCCCTGAAATGACCCCGCGATTTACGCCTCGCGAGGTCCGCAACACACAAAATGCGACGGTGTCCCGCACGCCACGACGCGATCACGCGGATCCCCTCCGGCCCCGCGATGATACGGTGTCCGGCCCGTACAGAGAACACCTCGCCCAAAGACCGCTCGATCACGCGAAGCGTATTTCGCCGTTCCCCATACTCCAAGTCTACACAACACGGCACTTAACGCATCCCGACGATATGACAATTAATTTTCGAAACGATAATTGGCTCGACGACACGACAATTAAACGCGTTGATTGTCGGCGGCCGCGCACTCGAACTCCCGAGACGGGCGGTCACGCACTTTTCCGGCCGAGTCCTCCCGCGGTATTCCTTTCGGGATAATTAAGCGATCACATACTTTCGCGGCACAACGCGACTCCCGGGAGGACCTCGGTATTGCGACGATTTTACTTGTGATGCCTGAACAGTGGCCTTACAATTGGTCCTTCGTTCGCCGGTAGCAAGGAGCTTCGCTCAGAAACGGGGCTGGTGGTACCTCACACGCAATGGCTCGCACGACAGTGACGGCCCTCTGGTTCGGTGGGATCACGCTGGGCCCGCGGTGGCGTCCCTGCGCGCCGGTACCGTACGCCCTGTCTCTCTTGGCGAGTGCTGCGCCCTACTCGACGCTGCGCCTAACTAAGGCTCCCTCGCGCCTGCCTCCACCCGCTTGCGGTAGTGCCTAAAATGGCGCCGGGTCCGGCGGTCCAGGCCGCGACTCCGGGATCGGTTGCTCGACGGCCGGGCTGGCCAGGCCCTGGCTCGTCGACCGGTGGCATACTCCGGGGGTGGATGACCCTTCGACGGGGACCTTCGTCGGGGCGTCCCCCTCTCCGGTTCCTCCGTGTGCGGGTCGTCATTCCGTGTGGCGGGCCAGCGTCCTCCCTGACAGGCGTTACGCGGCACCGGCTACGGGCCCCAGCGCGACCCGTCCGTCGGCCGTCCGTCCTCATTACGCCCCCAGCCAGTCGCTCCCCGACTCCCTCGGTGCGACTTTCCGTCGGTACAATAATCCTTTCGGCCATCTGCTCCGCACCTGTAAGTCTCGCAATTTCGTTAACCTAGCTCTAGCGCTCGCGCCCCGCCCGCCCCGGGCGGAGGCACCACCCCTGACGTCTCCCTCGGCCGAGCTACCATCCGGACCGGGGACGCGACAATGTCACGTCACAGTTGTAATGTTGCATGTTATTGTTTCACGTGAATTTGTAGCACCGCAAGAGCAAGATTTATTGTACATGCAACTCGGTTCATCTTTAAATAGATGTTCTGCTAAATGAGCAGCATTGCAGTTAGCATTTAATCGCTTAATATTACGTGTGTATGTTGTGATAGCATTACTAAATAGGGATAAGTTTTGTAAAATGGAAGCCCGTTCATTATAATGCATTAAAAGTATTTTTTCATGTTCTAATATGCATTTTGCCAATCGAATAGTATCATTCGAAGATGACTCAAGCGCGTTTCGATATGCTGCATGTGTCACAATTGCACTGATAACAAGTTGCAATATTGAGTCGAAAGCGCATGTTTCTTGTAAATTCATCGTTATTGGTCCTTTTTTTACCGGTCTACACTTACAACCATTAATTATAAGAGGTAAAGTAGCCGACTTACTATTTTTTATAAAATCCCATTTTGAACATTTATCGAGATAGGATGCCTTTCGTCTTATTGGAGCAGGCTTTTGAAGTGCTTGCGAATATTCGTCGGTAATAGTTGAACCCGTCAAACCGCGCCAGTTTTCGCAGATATTCCACACATTATTTTCCTTATTTAAATTATTCGATTTATTCAGATTTACTTCGAATAAATTTGTATCGTCTGAAGCGTACTCGGTATCAATGCTTTTGGTGTGTGAAACATCTGATATATCTTTTATATTATTAATTTGCCCGAAACATCTTAAAAAGGTGGTTCATGATTTTTATTAACGTCATGCTCGGATCTCTGCTCTTCATTTATGTAAACTGTAGATGTACTAGAGTTGATTGAATCATTTTCCCTCGAATCATTATAATCATGTATAATTATTGATTCGTTCGATGTCAGTGATGTATCGTTTGTTGCTACAACATCTCTTTCATTAGAAGCCAATGTAATTTTTGCATCCAAAAAATCTAAATGTTGTACGACAAATTTGTCAACTTTCATGGGCAGTTGACCTTTAAAGCCTCGATTTTTTATGTCGCAAAATTCCGCTTCAACTGAACAAGAGGTAGCAATTTTGCCGGATCTTTTAAAATATGGCTGCATTAAACCAGTCCATACAGGTAAATATGGTAGTAGACGTGTTTTTATTTGCTTAGCAAATTCTGGATTATAACACGCGTTTATAATGTTACCACTTTCTAACTCTTCGGCAATTTTCTTCGCTGTGAATCTAGCATAGAATATCTATAGAATACTCCAATTTATCCAGTTAATAGCATCAGAATTTGTTTCGTATATATAATTATTAGGATTGTTATCAGGATCATTAATAGGAGATTCAACTTCTTCGTTTACATCGTCATTATCATTATTTATAGCTGTTTCTATTTTAATAACAGTATTACCTTTTATCATGTTATTTAAATATTGGATGCGGACTTCAGACATCAATGACTTTCCTTCTGTTGTGCAACCTATAGTTTTGCTTAGTGCTACACTTAATAATGATTCCATAGCATATTCTATCTCTGTGAAATTATTCATTAGATAAACTTGGCTAACGCAACGAAGATTAAATGTACGTACCAACATTTTATATTTACCCTTTAGGCATTTCCATTTTGTCACCATATTAATCAAATGACTAACATCCAACCTAATGTAGCAAATTGGAAGTACGTCAATATTTCCTAAAACTGCACTGGTATAACATTTTTGTAGATAGTCCCGAAAATCAATGCACTTTGCAAATACATCTGAGGCAGCGATCAAAATAGCCCATCCAAAGTCGGATACAACTGTACGTGGTACACCTTTTGCGATAATATTGCGTAAGAAATGGCGATCATCACAGCCCTGTGATCGGCCGAAACCATTTGGAATACCGGTGCACTGCCATCTTTACTAACCAGTACACATTGATACAAAAATACCGATGGATCCTATGATGATCCGCGTTTTATTGTGCTACCAGTAGCGTCAATAGTTAGACAAGCTTCTGGATGTTTTACATCTTGTTGTATACAAAAGCTGCTGTTCAGGGCTCCAATACATACAATAAAAGGGTAATAGACCAATACTGATAATCGATCCTGTGTATTTACTATGCCTTGCATGATTTAATAAGTTTAAAACGGGATTGCTAAAAATTAAACCATGCTGATTCAATAGCCTTTCTTCTTTTGCCTTAGTAAAACTGCAGCGGAAGGAAGTACCGGAGGACTTTTATCTCCGAATTCTTTCAAACGTTTTCCTTCTTCTCGACGGAAAGTAATAGCTTCTTTACGTTGTTTTATCATTATATCAGCTATTATTGCACGCCGATTACCTTTAAGGTGTCTTTTCTTACCAGTAGTATGCTTATTGGGTATGCTTATTTTACATATATTTTTTACTTTGCATTTAACAATTACGTCTGTATTTTCAGCTGGTATCTTGAACAACATGCATTCGATAGTTGCAGTACATTTGACACAACTGCCTCGAAAGAATATATAATAACGCGCTTCATTACTATTGCTCGGGGTGGTATGGGGCGCTCCCCGGATTTGCGAGAGGTCTATTTAAGGGTTCGAAGGGCCAGAGGGACCGTTCCCTCACGAATGCAAAAAAAAAAAAACGAATAAGCGACAAAGCGACTCACCGTATCGTTGCCCGGCTGGCTGTGTATGTGTCGTCCTTCCTTCTGGCTGTGAGAACTCTCCGTAATAGCGGGAGGAGCGAGCAGGCAAGCGGGAGAGGAGCGTGCAATCAAGCAGGGGCCGAGCGTGAGCAAGCAGGCAGGCAAGCAAAACTATTTGTGTGTCCTGGCTTGTAGTCGATACGTGAGTCCTGACTCGTTGGTGGTTATTACGTGAGTGGTTAATGACGACATCCGAGCGATGCGTCTGGATTTGGCCACATCCGAATGATGAGCCGGACTCGACAGTCTCCCATGAGCTGCCTGGATGGGGTTCGAAACTGGAGTGAGTGCTCCGGCACTCTCCCGGCTCGCGCTCCTGTAAGTACGGCGCGAGCGAGTACCAAAGGTCCCAATACTTGGGGCTGCCACCCGCGGGCGGGCAGCACGAGTCGGGTGAGTCGCGCGCATATTGCCAACTATCGCGGTCCGCCATCGTTTCGCGCGAGTCACCATGTAAATCGCGAAATCGGAGTTACCGATTGGTAGCGCTTCGACAGGTACGCCAACGATAAAGATTACGATATATACAACGCGAAGCAACTTATAGACTAATGTGAAGCAACTTATAAACTAATGCGAACTAACGAACTATTATGCACTTACGACTACTATGTACAATGGGCGCCAAATAACTATGATGGACATTGTGTTTTTTAAATTTAAAAACGCAATCGAGTTTCTGTTGTTGCCACAGTCTCTCTGCTACAATATCAGTCCAACCAGGTTGTAATACCCAGTATACGCGGTTATTATATATATATTTTTTTAGGTTTCATTATCTGCCATTTTTCTGCAGATATAATAATATTGAATTCCTTTTTGTCTAAAGTTACAGAAGATGTATGCATAACAGAATCTTCAGAACAAGTAGTGTCATTGACTTCATTTGCACTTTTATCATAAGACGTGATGCCAAAATGGTGCTGCAATTGATCTTTATAACCGTTGCGATTTTCATGTAGGATTTGATAAATATGCTTTGTTTTGATAGCAGAACCACGTTCACGCATTTTATGCGAAATGATAGTATAGACAGGCGCAGAAGGTGGATATGGCTTGCCATCATTATTAAGAGTACGACATTCATCTTGCAACAAGATTTCCAAAAGAATCGATTTGTCATACATGATTCTCATAAGCAGAATCAGACGCGCTGAAATACGCTAATATACGCTGCAGAACACTACGAGATAAACTTTTCAGTTTTCTCAATGCTACCTAGAAACAGTCGAAACAAGAGTAGAGAGAATAGGTCTCCGTGAGCCGTGGCGGCGTGAGCGCTGTGCTTATATAGCCCTGCCGCCACCCGTTATCCCCACCACACGCGCCTGTTAGTACACGCTACACATTTCTAGGCGGCTTTTGGTCGCTAATATATGTATACATATATATATATATATATATATATATATATATATATATATATCCAAGATTTTAAGAATTTTCTTTCAATAATTATTGTGGCGGTCTACGCCACTTGAGTACACGCCCGCGCGATAACTCAGCGGTAGCTGTAGTACCGGCGGCTACTGCGGCGCGACGCCGCTAGGCGCCGCATCGCCGGTGCCGTTTCTCGTGTTTCAAGTTCGTCATCAACCTGTATATATATATATATATATATATATATATATATATATATATATATATATATAATATGTAAATTCTGATAAATAAAGGCTTTTTCAAAGTCTAAAGTAGATAAAAATTGCAAAAACGAAAGAAATCCATATAGTTTGTTCAATCAGAGAAAGTGTTACGCATTACTTCGTGGCCTGTCACGAATTACCCCGTCCCCGGGGCAATTCGTGACACATGACACAGCGATACATTTCTTGATATATTTCGAGACTTGTGAGAGAAAAACCTATATATTTTTTTTTCTTTTAAACTAGAGTGATGGGCGATTACATCGCACTAATAAAAATTTTTTAAACATTTATACAAAGCGAGAAAAAAATTCGAAACAAAAATGTGTCACGAATAGCCCCGGTCTTCCCTACTTTTTTCTTGCGTGGAATTACTCAGAAAGACCTTCCCTATAATATATTTAAGTACCCAGATAGCAAAATGCTAGCAGTATGCTAGCAGTATGCCAGCAGATTCAATCACGAATTTGCAGCAGATTCCGCTCCGCTGCGTCCTCATTCAGCTTTGTTTCTGCCAGCATAATATGCCAGCACAATGTGATGGCAGAAATGCAGCAGAAACGAAGCACGGTATGCCGTCACAATATGACGCTAGAAATGCAGCTAATATTGAACAGAGCTTGCAATATCAGTTACTGACAGCAGATGTGTAGCAGAAATCGAGCCTAATCTGTTGTCATGATGTGGCAGCAGAAATGCGGCAGAAATGGATCAGGAAATGTGTATTTTCAAATAGTATTTAAAAATGTTTTCTTGATGAATAATATTTAAGAATATAAAACATTTTACAATAATTTATTTTTATAAAATTTTATTAATTTTCTACATATTATTTCACATGCATATACACACATCGATCATATTGTCATACATATTAAATATTACATATTAAGAGTATAACAAATTTTATTATAAACTTATATAATAATTAATTTAATAATAACACTATTCTTATAATTACAATAAATATAATTACTCTAATTTGTTATAACTGTTAATTGAAACCCATTTTTTTACATATAAAAATATTTTTATTATAATTTTTTATTATAATACACGGTAAGGAAAAAGTCATGCAAAATAGCTTAATATTTAGAAAATTATTGCTTAAAAAACATGTTTTTGACAAAAGTTACGAGATATTATGAGTTTTATTAAACAGTCTTATTATTATGATTTTGGCAAAAATGTTTTAAATTTTGGTTATTAACAATTTTCCTTAAAATTTGAATGCAGATATACAAAATATATTGTTCAATGATTATTATAATTTATCAAATAATAAATATGTTTTATCAAAATATGATCTGAAGAGAATATAACAATCTTTTAATATTTTCACGTATAAAAATAGTATTTTCATATGTAAAAAATAGAATTTTTATTATAATATATTATAATTTTTTATTATAATACATGATAAGAAGATATGTAAAACAATTTAATATTTTGAAAATTATTGATTCTAAAATAGATGTTTTCGATGAAAGTTACAGGATGTTATGTGTTTCATTTAACAGTTGTATCATTTTGATTTTGGCAAAAATTTTATTTAGTTATTATTATTAACTTTCCTAAAAATTTGCTTGCATATTTTAATAAAAATTCTATTTTTTACATATAAGAATATAATTCTTATATTTAAAAATATTAAAAGAGGTTTTTATATTCTCTTCAGATCATATTTTGATAAATCATATTAATCATTTAATAAGTTATAATCATCATTAGAGAATATTTTTACATCAGCAAGCAAAGTTTTGAGAAAATATATTTAACATTAATTACATTAAAAAATTTTTCGTCAAAATCAAAATGATACAACTGTTAAATGAAATACATAATATCCTGTAACTTTTGTCAAACACCTTTTTTTTAAGCAATAATTTTCAAAATATTAAGCTATTTCGCGTGACTTTTTCCTTACCGTATATAATAGAAAATTTTATAATATATTATAATAAAATTTCTAATTTTTACATAATAATTAGTCCGACGATGATTCCAACAATGAATCCATTAATTAACCTAAATGTGCAACATCTTTAAAAGGCACTGCAACATAGTAAAATAATATAATTAATAATTTTATAATAATTTATTATATTCTATACAAAGAAAAAAAAATTAAATTTTTACGTACTTAATCGTATTAATTTTGTTCCATTATTTCGTCCGTTTCATTGTCCAATGAATTGTCTTCGTCAGCCCAATATTCCTGAGCTGCATTTCGCTCCTTATTTCTGTTCCTGTTTTCTTTTTTACGGTTATGTGTCCTTTGACATTGTTTTGCCGCTCGCAAAGCTTCTCGCATGTATCGCTGGAATTCCGATCGAGTTGGTTTTTCAAAATGTTTATTATCGGAAACAGCATCTGGAAAATATAACAAATTCAATTTTATATTATCGTGAAATTGTATTACGTGAAATTTTGTACTATTATTGAATTAATAACATGTATTAAAATATGTGTACAAAGATATAATATTTTATTACAAAAATAGAAATGTTGATATGATATTTATTGAGGCTCATGTTGATTAGTCAAATCCGCGTTGACAGCACACACAGTGCCGCATTTATGTGACAAAATTATGAACTATAAGTCGTGACAAATAACGTTAAAGCTCCTGGTCCCTGAGCCGAGAATTCCGCGTTGACGATGGCGACGTACCGTCGCGGTAGAAATAAGAACTCTCTCCAATGGAGAATTCTGTCCTTTGTGACATGTTGACAACCTATTTTGTCGTGCGTGGAACTTCCTTAATTATTATTCGCTCTGTACTTGTGCTATAACGTTTAACGTATTCGTGAAACTCGTAAAATTGACCGAGGAGTAAGATTTGCAAGGAATACATATTTTGATAGTCGTCAAACGGCTTGTTTTCCCGTATGTTTAGGCTTTGTTTTATGGTTGTTTGTTTGTTGTCGAGGGAAAAGAATAGTCCCCGTCAATTTTAGAAATGTTCTGAAACATAGTAATTTTTTATTGAAATATCTTTTTATTTGAGAATGCCACGCACGACAAAATAGAGTCATTCTCGACAGCAAGAAATTCAATATGGCCACGGTGACTACCCAGGAGCCTTAAAAAGCTATAAATTATTCTTGCAACCCAATTTTTGTTGTAGAGCAATATTCTTCTATTTAAAATAATTATTGTAGTGTTAAAATATACCACAGACACCTATTTTGTTACAATTTAATATGTAAAAGCAAATATTTATTTTAATTCAGCAGCTGTCAAACAATTTGTTTTTTCACTTTTGATTAGACACAATTCAATTCAACATATGTGGATTCCTCCCTACATAAAAGGGGAGTTTTCGTTTCGATATATTTTACAAGTCTACTCTATTGATTACAAACGCTATCTTAGTGAAAACAAGATAAGTTGCAAGAATAATTTATAGTTTTTTAACATTATTTTTCAGGCCTTACAGTTTACAATTTTGCCAGGTGTGACGCTGTGTGTGGACTGTCAACATGGGCTTGGCAATCAAGTCAGCAGAAGTTTTAAATGTACTTTAAATTATTTTACATTGTTGTAATAAATTAATAAATTATACTTTTTTATGTACAAATATTGCACTATTATAGTAAAGAAAAAAACTATAAAACTAAAATAACACATATTTTCAAAAATTTATACAAATATTTAAAAAATGCACTCAATTAATACTACACCATAAATCGCCTTAATGATTCGTGTGTTGTACAAAGGTAGTGAGTCTTCTTCACGGCCAAACCATGTAAACGCTGTTGTTGTCTGATTTTCCATAACTTCTTTGAAACATAAATTGACTGCTTCTTTGGCTGTGAATCCGCCAATGTATTGAAGATAATTCACCTGAAACATATGAAAACATAAGTATGTTTATATTACACACATAAGTATGTTTATATTACACACATTTATTTATTAAACATAAAAAATCTCTGTCTGCATTTTTACATTTAAACTTACAACTTCATTATAAGTCGCATCATCAACATTTTCAAAGTCTTGCACATCTTTTTCTGTGGAAAACGGTAAGCATGACACTTTTTGTGTAATTCGGCGTCGATCTCTATCTTGAACACATTTTAAAATCCGTTCTACATTATAATTCAATTTTCTGTAAACAATATAAATATATATAACTATTATATGTTATATACATATATTTTACTATATATTATATGTACATTAGACTTACCTCAATTGACTTTCCATAACATCCAGTCGCTCCTCTATTATCCTAAAAAATAAATATACATTAAATATGTGTATTACAATTTCTTTATTTTACAATAATTATTATACACTCACAAATATTGTCTATTATTTTCTGCGTGGCTTGAATGTGGTTGATCCTGAAAAATATTTTGATTACCCTGATAACCGCCAACGATAGAAAACGATAAAAAATTTCTTATCGTTTTTAATATGGTTACTGAATCGTTTATTTACGATACTCCATCAGAAACTCACGTTACAAAATACTTGGGATTCTATCGTAAATGTCTTATCAACTGCACATCAGTTTCTATCGTTTTTAATATGGTTAATGAATCGTTTGAATTAGTTTTAGTCAATCCATTGCAATCGTTACGAATCGTGAATTAAGGAATCAGATTCATACCGATTTATTTCTTTCAATCGGTTTTTATCGTTTTGAAGAACGCCGGGAACGGGGCAACTAGCGCCAGGAGTAGGAAGCCGCTGGGCTCGGTGTTCGGTGTCCAGGGCGGCTACCGCCAGGAGGTCCTTATAGAAAGAGATCCCTTCAATTATGATACTGGATTTCTCTGCTTTTCGCCTCGCAGGGGGTCTGCTTATGTATTATGACTGGATGTATTTTAAATACAAGAAGCGCTTTCCATCATGCGCGGCCTAGCGGCATTGTCGCGAACTAATCGCCGATTTGGTTGATGCGGATTCAATTTATATCATTCATATACGATAGAAAACGAACCGATTTGCTGCCGTAAAGAAGATGATAAGTTGTATGTCAGAAAATCCTGATAAGAAACGATAGATGTATCGGTTCGGTTAAGTCGTATAAATATCGACGAAATATCTATCGTTTTAACCTTATAAAAACATATACAAAGTAGAAGGCTTTCAAACGATTCAATTTATATCATTGATATACAACAGAAAACGAACCGATTAGCTGCTGTACAGAAGATGATAAGTTGTACGTCGGAAAATCCTGATAAGAAACGATAGATGTGTTGGTTCGGTTAAGTCATATAAATATCAATGAGATGTCTATCATTTTATTCTTATATATCCGTATTAATGCATACGGTAAAATTATTACCATAAATAACGATATATACTGTAGCGTGTATATATGATTGATTCAGACGGGCAATAATTGTACATATAGAAAACGATTCATAACTGTAAAATTTGTATAGTTATTTCCTTATTCGGATCTAAAAGTTTTTGAAGAAAAGATTTACAGATATAGATAAAGAAAATATTTTCGTACTTTTTATAAATATTAATAATCTTATATTTAAACAATATGCGGGCAAGTTTATCTAGTCACATAATATAAATCTGATAGCTCAGCTCTTAGGCAGTACAACAATGTTTTTTGTAAAGGAAAAGTTTTCGACTTCAAAGTCTATGTGGAGATATATTTCACCCCATCCTTGTTTTTCTTATGGAAGGCCACAAAGAGAATGGTATTTTAAGAAATATGTAGGCTTTTTGCACAACTTAAAATTCTCACAAAAAAAATTATTTGATGAGCCGGATAACGTCACCATATCCATCTTAGAGCCGAGGTTTCATGCTTTAAAATGCATCTAGAAAAATTGTTCTATAGTCCTAGCTGAAATGCAGTCTTTTCAAAATCAGCATAATTTGTATCTTTTATAGCGCTCTTCTAATTGTTTGAGTTTTTCTAGTTATGTTATATTGGTGTTAATCACACACACACACAAAGGATAATATTGTTTTGCATATAACAAAAAATATTAATCTAGCTTATACATATTTATGTTATTGTGCTTAATTAAAAATCTATATTAATCTCATATTATATATAAACTTCTTAACTTTTTTCACCTTAATATTTTCAACTCAGATGTAAATACTGAACATGTAATGATAATTATACATTGAAAAAAGTAATAACAAATACTTTAGGTCAAATATCTAGGCTGTTGTAAAAGAAATTAAACGTACTTTTAAAGACTTACAAATGTAAACATATGCAAATTTATTTTTAAATATAAGTTAAGTTAAATTAATTGAAGTTAAAAGAACATGCATATGCACACAAATATTTACAATTAAAACTGTCATCACAGAATTTGCATCAAGATAGTTTACACAATTTTAGCTTACCCAAGATAACTTATCTAGCTTGAACAATTTCTTTTTATTTATTAAATATTTTTGATTGTGAACCGTTACCTTGATTATCAAGAAATGTTCTCTCCTTGATAGCAGAAATATTCACTCTGTCCTAGTAAGTTTCTGAGTTTCTTTATAAACTGCAGATTACACTTTACTACATAAATATTCCAAATATTCAGAAATAAGTACAATAGTTCCTCCAAGTACCTGAGAAAATACATCAATAAGAAAATTTTGTAAGATACTTATATAAATATTTATATTTTTTACAAATGTAAATATTTATATTTTTTTACAACTTATTTCATTAACTTATAAGTTTACTTAAAATTAAAAAAATATTAATATTATATATAATGCAATTAACTGAATTAAAAAATACATAAATGAAATATAGCTTAATATTTTATAAATTTGACAGTTGCAATTATTGAAGTTTTTGAAAGATATTAAAGCGTTGCGCAATACTGCATTGGAACAGGAAGCTGAAACACATTATTTGTAAAGTGCCATCAAGAGAAATTATAAATTATTTATAGACACCCGAGTTAAAATTATAGCAAACGAACAAAAACAGTAATAATTCAAGAGACGATACAAAGAAGAATTAGAACAAAAATTTCAAAAACGGAGGCAAAAACATACAGTTGTAATCAATTTTCCATAGAATATGCTATATTATAACAAAAAATTAAAAGCAGAAATGGATAAGTTGCAAAAATACGTTATTAAAAAATATTTTTAAGTTTTATTAATATGTGTGATAGCAGCAACTATATATTCAGAAATTTGTAAATTTTCTTCAATATTATTGTCATGAATTAATGTGGAATTCCAAAAGGGCATTCTATAACATTTATAAGAGACTTCCCTTATATGTACAGAAAAGATATTATCATCTAATGTGGAACATTTAAAAATGTCCAGTGCTGAAGATGAAATACCTATATCATAAAATGTATCTACGTGTGAAAATTTTTTTAATACTAAATAATGTGAATTGTCAGCCATAAAAATATTAACAACAATACAAATAGAACCATTACGTAACATACAGCAATTATCATGTAAATCTAAACTGAGCAAGATTCCATCAAACATAATTTTACGATATTGATTACAATTACGAACAACATTACATGGAAGAGGACCTATATTATGCTTCATAGACACATGAATTGATGAATCAATAGTGCAATAGTCAATTGCTGCATGTGCTTCTATTTCGGAGATTCTGTTTGAAATTTGTTGAAGGACAGAACCAGGTTTTCTACAATATTTTCTGAAAACAGCCATGTTATTTTCATATGGAAAAGCTGAAAATGAATCTAGAGGCCCTAATTGTCGCACATCGTTTGTAAGATGAATAAGACCATGTACATTGTACGAATTAAATGTTGGACCATAAAGATTATCACACCTATTAACAAATTTCTTTAATGCCCCACACAGCACAGGTAGATCCTGAGAATGTACTCAGTATATCGCAACCGTAGATTGTGTATATCCTGTTGATATTCGAAATACATCTATAATATTTTGAGAATGTACTGAGGATGTTCTAATGTCTGCCCTAGAAGCCTACTCAGTATATACTGAGAATATTTCTTGGTATATTGTGAGTATATTAAAGAAATATTTTGATCACATTGCCAGTATCTATTAGAGAATATCTCCTGGTATTGTTGCGTTAATACAAATTTTTGAATTTTGCTTTGTCGACTTTTACCGAAGAAAATTTAATGTCCTGCAAAGCAGGTATAAACGAAGGTTCCGGATGAGGAGCACACTTCGTAAACAAAAAGGGTTATGTCAGAGGCCCTGCTAGTGAGCACGCCCTGACTGGCGAACTTGAGAACGCTGGAGAAACCCTGCCGAGCTGCCCTAGATATAGAAGTCGATGTTGAACCTTAATCACGCGAGAATATACCGGTGATGCGCCGCGTAGCGGGCGCGAGCCGAACTCTCTTGCCGCGCGAGCCCGCACTTAAAATATGAGTAAAATAATATACTGTTCTGATAAATTTAGCATATCCTGAAAATATTCGATAAATAGACCGAATATTACTGATAAATTTCGAATATTCTTAAAATATCAGTAAAATAATATACCGCAAAATACATTATAGAAATATTATCAGTATATCTTGTATATCTGTAGTACATTGAGTATCAATTCAGTATATACGAATGATATCATGTGCTGTGTGGGGCAAGATCAGCAAAATTCAAATATGTTTGTGTCGGTGATGTTGAAACCAAAATCCTAATTGCTACATGCAGAAATAAAAAGTGCGTGTACACTTCGTGATCAAGAATACCGTAAGTAACAACTGGACCTGTATATAGAAGAAATTGTCGATACTCTGTAGCTTTATATTTTGCACATGCATTAAGTGATCTTGGACGTCTGGCAAAATCAGAAGGACAATATCTTGTGAGTATTTTCAAGCGTCTAGATATCCGAGCAATAGATGTTGCAGATAATTTTGTTAACCGTGAATATTTTCCATGAATCCATGCAGATAATAATTTTTTTACAACTCCTAAACACACAAGATGCATGTACTCAAAAGGCACTTGAGAAACCATTCCTATAGGTAGTACTGACAGTGGGCTTTTGCCATCTTTATGATGATCTTCATCTAAACATCTAATATATTCTTCATTGGTTCGCAGGGAATGATTAACGCCACAGAAAACATAACGTCCTTCACATATTACACCAGAAATTTTACATTTAGAGCATGGATGGCAGAACATATGACCTTTATGATTGAGAATAAAAGCACGAGCTGGTGCATCAGCTATGAAGCATCTTAAACGTATAGGTAATTTTTTTCCATGAAAAATTATACCTCCATTAGCCAATATGTTTTTTATGTTTGCAATAAATTTTTCAAAAAATGCATTTGGATCATTTGGTTTTGCCGTGCCTTTGTATATTCCTACTACTATTGGTTTCGAATGCCTGATGTTCGCGAGTCTACACTGAATTGGCCAAATATGAATGCTGCCTGATTTGTCTAAATTACATCTATCGGTACTTACATCAATGTCTAATTCGTTAGGTAAAGATACAGTTGGAAAGCGTTCAAGTTCTCGAGAAATACATGCTGCTACATCAAAATGAATGTATTCGCCTGGATCAACTTTACATGTAATAACCTTATCTCGTGGAGTATTTATAATAAGTGTTCTCACATCTTTTGGTAAATTACGAAAACAAGAATGTGTTTTAAGAAGAGATAAAATATTATTACCTTGTACGTGAGTAAGATTGTTTTCTACAAAACAGGATGCTATTTTTTCCCGAAAAGATGGCTCAACCGAGGAAGTACTACTAATAACAGAGGACACACTATCATCAGAAGAAAGAACATCATCAAGAAGAACATCTGCATCATCTTCAACGTTTATAGAACATGCACTCGAACATGCACTATCGCAAATATAATTATTTTCCACATTATCTGTAAAAGTATGTTTTATATGTGACGTGCCCAACTTACCTTTTGAGTCTTAATATTGTCTAACTCTCTTAAAGTATTCTTTAATATATAACTCTTATCATGCAAATTAGTTTTAATTTCGGATCTAATTCTTCTTTGTTGCCTATCACTCAATTGATGCCACCGTTTCCGTGAAATAGAGCGTTTCATACTTATCTTATATTATTCGTCGCCGTTGTCCAAGTATTGTATATATTGTATTCTTATTTCTCACTGATAAAAATTCAATTTCCGTCTGATCACTGACCAAGATGAACTGTTCGTCCGGCAGCTTTTGCAGTTATTCTGAATAAGTGAATAACGCAAAGCGCGGTATATAAGTAACTGTTAAAAAAAGTGCCGCTCGACTGTACTAACGGTTCCACCAATCACAAGCTTGTAAGGTATGATTCAGCGTATCTCCAGCTTTTTACTTTATGGGACAGATTACCGACTGCAGTTGTAATTGACTTATCGACGGTAATCCGTTGGTAACCCGTCTCATAGGGTATAAAACGTATAAAAGCTAGCATACAAAAAAATCTCACCCTATATCATGGTGTATCCATATGTATGATAGGGGTTAACAATACAGTTGTTGGCCACTCTACAATGATTGGCCACATGTTAAAAAATTAAAGATTATAAAGAAATATATACTATTAAAATGTTTTTAATTATAAATACAAAAATATTTAATAAATATATATTTAAATATAAATATTTTTGTATTTATAATTAAAAACATTTTAATATAGTACTTCTTTATAATCTTTAATTTTTCAAGATGTGGCCAATTATTTCGGATCTTATTTCAAGACCGTCTTAAGTATAAATGTCTTAGGCCAGTATTCATAGTCGGTTTTTGTATTTAAAACCGTCTTAAGTACGATCTTAAGATATTATGAACCAATCACAGAGCCGTATTAGCATTATATATATATATATATATATATATATATATATATAATTTAATAAACAGTTGTATATATAAAATTAATTATATTTTAAAAATGAATTTAAGCTGTTTCTTTTAGAAAGTTTTAGAAAGAAGGATTAAGAAAATGCGTTACACGCGTATTGTTTGCAATTTTTAATAATTATATAACTACTCAAATTTTATTTGAATTATATATCATGTTTACAGAATTTAAATCCACAGAATTTTGATATAAAACAATTTATATTTCCGATTATTTAAAAATAAAAATTATTTATTTTATAAACTATGAATAATAAAATACCATTAAATAAAATATGTCTTGATATTCCAACAGAGCATGCTGCGTTTCTGCTGCGTTTCTACCATCATAGTGTACTCGCAGACAAGTTTGATTTCTGCTGACAATCTGTTGTTACACTATGATAGCAAGTTATGTGCAATCTCGGTGTGCACTCTGCTGACATATTGTGCCAGCATGCAATGTTTGAAATTTGCTTTATTTATGCTGATAAACTCTGCTCAATTTTTGCCGCATTTCTGCTGTTACATCGTGATGCACATTGTGCTTAATTTTTGCTGCGTTTCTGACAGCATTAACTGAAACGGCATAACCTGCTAGAATATTGACAGCATTCTGTTGATATAACATGCAGTACATAAATCGCAAAACGTGCTCTGTCACATTTTGCTATCTGGGTAGCGATAAAATTGGTGAGGTGTAACCTTTTATGCATATTTACTGAAATAATGATTGTTCAATAATTTTTCAATATCATTAATTGTTTATTTGATTTAAGTTGTTTATTTAATTTAATCAATTTTGTATATCTTTATAACAAAAATATGATGAATTCAATGTTTTTAACTAATTATTACTGACTTTGTTATCTAAAGCCGCAGTGTGGTCTAGTGGTAAAGCGCCAGACTCATAACCCCGAAGTGCCGGGTTCGAGTCCACCTGATCATAGGAATTTTTTCCATCAGTATATTCCAGACTGCGCCTCGCCGCACGAGTGGGGCTCGTGCGGAGAAACGGTGCCATCGTAGACAATTAATTAAGACCCCCAAAAGCCTGGGACTAAAGTACCTAAAAGACACCAGGATAAAGCTTGGGACTAAAGTACCTAAAGACACCAGGATTTGGAAAAAGTGCTAGGGTGACAGACCTGATTGTTGGGATAATGCATCTTTCCTAACATGAATTATTTTTATTTCTCGCGTTTTCTATTTTTAATAATAAGTTTAAGTTGCGCGCGGTAAATTGTAACTAGCGTTCCGATGCTTCACTTCCACGTGTGGCGCATATGTACACAACAAGTCACTAGCCGACACCAGGCGGCGTGCCCTTTTCCGGATACCAAGCGGCGCACTCTCGATCGTCAGATATACACTGTACGCGACACAGAGCACACAACCTATTGTCGAGCGTGATACAATAAACTTTTCGTTTGCAAAGAAGACGTTCCACACTGCATCTTCCGATCACCTGCGGTTCCTCAAGACTGATAAACCTGGTAGGTAAGGGCTGGCCCCAAAACACCTAGCAAATAAGAGTGGGAGGTACAAAGGATCGTAGGATCTAGGTACCGTCGGGGGCTCAAGTGGAACCACCCGCTTACTACTACTACTACTACTACTACTACTGACTTTGTTACTAATTGCGTCACAACCACAGTACGAACTAATTAACAAAAAGCAACAATGCTAACAAACAACGGGTGTCACAACTTACCCCACGGATGGGTTAGCTGTGACACGCATCGTTTTGTTCAAGTGTTTGTACACTACTGTTGCACATGAACAAAGCAAAAGAAACGTAGAGGATCTAAATGATTAGAAACTGCTCTTTTGAATGATAGCATCATCTGACCAGTGGGACCAGTAACTTAGAAGATACATGAAATTTCCAAAAAGTGTCACAACCAGTCCCGCTCTCCTCTACAATATATTGTTATATTATTTAATCTACCGATATTTACTAGTTTTTATCTGAAATAAGCATTATATTTGTAAAACATACCAACAAAATCTCGATCTCCAACAGCATGCATACTATTTTGAGTAATTTCGTCAAATCCAAGTTCTATGGCCAAAAACTGACGATTGATTGAAAAAGGATTTCCTGCTATTGCACCACTACCAAGCGGTAAAATGTTCACACGTTTACGCACTTCTAATAGTCTTTCCAAGTCTTGTTTCATATACCATGCGTAGCTGAAATTTAAAAAATTAATAATAAGATTAGGCTCAATTTTAATTATGAGTTATATTTATAGATATATATGTATATATATATATATATATATATATATATATATATATATATATATATATATAGAGCAAAGTGCATAATTTGCCAGGTTATAGCAGCCTGCTTATCGATCTGATTTGCCTGCTGAGTCGATAATGATCAACGCGCATACAGTTTGTTGGATTAACATTCCATTGCCCTTGTTTAGCAAATAAATGTTAGTGCTCTCATATGAACGCCGTACCGCGCCTGTACTACGTGCATCACTATATTAGTCCGGTGTTGTTTTTTAGGATCATAATAAAAAAATTAAATCATAATAAAAAAAACTAATCTCAAGTTTAGTGAACTTTACTCTGATATGAGCGTTTGCCTCAAGGGCAATGGAGAGTTAAAATAAATAATAAAAAGAAACGGGCACAGTAACAACTGTGCCGCAAGCAACAACGTAGAACTACGTCAACTGTCACTATTTCATGTTGAAGTATTCAGCGAAGGAAAGTAGACGTAGGGCTACGTCAACTGTCACTATTATTCAGCCAAAGACAGTTGACGTAGCCCTACGTCTACTTTCCTTCGCTGAATACTTCAACATGAAATAGTGACAGTTGACGTAGTTCTACGTTGTTGCTTGCGGCACAGTTGTTACTGTGCCCGTTTCTTTTTGTTGTATCGACAAGAAATTTAGCTAAACTTTCTAACGCTACTGTATCGAAGAGATAAGAAATGGAGGGTTCCGACTTGTTTTATCATAAATGGGACTTCTTAAGCTTTAAAATGAGATGTCAATTATTACTCTACGATTATTAATTTCGAAGATCTAAACGTTCAAAGTGTGACATGTTTTCGTTGCATCTACAAGAAATTTAGCTAAACTTTCTAACGCTACTATATCGAAGAGGTAAGAAATAAAGGGTTCCGACTTGTTTTGCCATAAATGGGACTTCTTCAAGCTTTAAAATGAGATGTCAATTATTACTCTACGATTATTAGTTTCGAAAATCTAAACGTTCAAAGTGTGACATGTTTTCGTTGCATCTATAAGAAATTTAGCTAAACTTTATAACGCTACTGTATCGAAGAGGTAAGAAGTAGAAGGTTCCGACTAGTTTTATCATAATTGGGACTTCTTATGCTTTAAAATGAGATGTTGATCATTATTCTACAATTATTAGTTTCGAAGATATAAACGTTCAAAGTGTGACATGTTTTCGTTGCATCTACAAGAAATTTAGCTAAACTTTATAACGCTACTGTATCGAAGAGGTAAGAAGTAGAAGGTTCCGACTAGTTTTATCATAAATGGGACTTCTTAAGCTTTAAAATGAGATGTTGATCATTATTCTACGATTATTAGTTTCGAAGATATAAACGTTCAAAGTGTGACATGTTTTCGTTGCATTCGTTGCATGCTGTGCCTGGATTTACCCCCCCTTATACCCCCCTACACCCCCCTTATACCCCCCCCCCCAATACCCCCCCCCCCTAATACCTCCCCTTATACTCCCTCCTTACTGTCGACAAAGACGTAGTTCTACGTCAAAAAAATAATAACCTACTGATACAACGCGCATATCTAGAAGACGTTTTATAGACGTTTTAAAAAAGACTTTATCAAAAAATGTTGTTTCGGTTACAATCTAAATGGCACGGATAGGACAAAGCATACTCAAGAAAAAAGTTTCACTATGTATTAGTTTGGTACAAAAATAATTGCGGTTTTTAATCTTTAACTTCAAATGTGAATACCTCGGCTCATTGAATGGTCTACGTTAAGTATTTGTGCAACTTCTCTAGTGGTTTTCAATGTATCTGCATCGATAACGGCTCTTAATTAATCATTATCAACAACTTCAGGCCGTCCACCCACTTCATCTTCTAAGCTTTCGTCTCTGCTATGGAATTTGTGAAATCAACTATACGTTTCTTGACGGTCCCTTAGTTGATATTGCGTGCAGTTTCTGAAGCTTTACCCAATTTGAACTCATATAAGAAAATCGAATTTGCCCTTTTTCCATCTTCAATTTGATAGTTCGCAATAACTTCGTATACACGCTAGGAAGGACAGCATTTGTTTAATGAATAGAGGAAAGTCGAAACTTTACAGTGATACACCACGTGACTACAATTAAACACAACTTCATGTCAAAGTACATAGGCCAGTAAAATTAGGTCTGAAAATGGCAAAACGGATTGACAAGCCAATTTTTTGAGGGTGAGTAGAGAGTCATAGGAGATGCCCGAATTCACAAAGTTCTAACAAAATTTCCCTGTGCGTCGGCGGCCATCTTGAAAATAGGTAAGTTTGAATATATCGGCTCCTATTGGTCGAATTTTTTCTTTTTTTTTTTAATTTTGTAGGGAAAAATATTTGCTACAACTTTTGTTTGAAAAAATTTTTGATACCTGTCAAGGAAAAAAGTTACAACCAAAAAAGTGCCGTCAATTTGAACATTTTTATTGACAATTATATTGCCCCCTGTTGGTTTTATCAAAAAAATGTTCAAATAAAACTTGTAGATGATTCAATTCTCTACAATTTTCGTATATGCGCTTTTGCGGTGACTCAAATACCTTTGGCGCCCTCTATCTCTGAAACTTTTTGTCGTTTTATTTATAACCTTTTAGATTATATTTGCATAATTATTTTTTTACATTTCGTTAATACAATTTTTAGATTAGACGTTGAAAGTGCTAACATGTGATATATCTATGCGCAGCGCTCATATTAAGAGCAAGTACTTACTACTTACAATAAGTAAAGGAATTTGTTGCTCGGGTCTTTTTGTTATTTAAATATTCTATGGACCGTGCCCTACCGGAATATGCAACATATGATTTTGTTGCTCGCCCCTAACTGCAAACAAACAAATTATTTATCTCCGCGTCGACCGTTATCTACGACTTCGATGGCTAAAAACTAAGTAAAAGAATTTGTTGCTCGGCTTTTTTTGGTATTAAAATATTCTATGGACCGTGCCCTACCGGAATATGCAACATATGATTTTGTTGCTCGCCCCTAACTGCAAATAAACAAATTATTTATCTCCGCGTCGACCGTTATGTACGACTTCGATGGTTATAAACTGAGTAAAGGAATTTGTTGCTCGGGTCTTTTGGTTATTTAAATATTCTATGGACCGTGCCCTACCGGAATATGCAACATATGATTTTGTTGCTCGCTTCTAACTGCAAATAAACAAATTATTTATCTCCGCGTCGATCGTTATCTACGATCTCGTATGTCGTAATGGCCGATCTTTCCTTCATACAGTGGAATGATGCAACAATGGCGTCAAGTCCTTTCGTGCGGTAGCACGAGACAGCAATGGCGAAGTCGTGCGTTGTGCCGGTATAGTCCCGTGACGGGTGATCTGATGTGTCTCGTAGACGTAATCAAGCTGTCAGATCTCCGATCGCTAGCCTCAATCGGCTTACAATATAACGCAATTAAGAATCGATGATTCGTCACGATCCTTCCAGAAAACTCTACCGGATCGTCTCACATACGAGAACGATGTTACTTCGACCAAGTCCCGGAAACGAATGCTCTCCCGGTGAGCGACAAGCTCATGCACGTCCGTTTCGCGCACGCGCAGTACCCCGCTCCGGTCAAGTCCCGTCGCGCCACTCGGTCTGCGCCGAGCGCGCGCATTAATACATGACTTTACGTTGATCGCGTGGGTCACTTTACCGACACAAGTCCCGCCATCTGCAGCACCTCGAATGAATAGCAGAACTACAATAGTACTACAGAAGGCAGACAACACATAATCTCACTCTCTCTATTTCTTTCTATTTTAAACAAAGTGAGATCCACCTTACTCCACCTCACCCTTACTTATGGAGCGAAACGAGGTCTATCATTGTATGGTTTGATTTTCAACTTTCCACGCTAACTGAGCTCCACCTCCACCTACCTCTACTTGTGGGGGAGGGGCAGTAGCCCCTCCCCCGCCTACATGTGTATGTATAATTGTCTATCCACACATATCAGCAAATTACTTCCCTTAGCACTGACACAAACTTGTAAATTTCTCAAACTTTTTTTGTTCATAACTTTTAAATAAGATCTTCTGAAAGTCATTCAGGAGGGTGACTTCTATAATATATGTCAAGGTCAAGGTCATCGGAGATGGCTAACTTAATGTGTATTTTTACCTTCAAAATGACCAATCTTTAAATTTGAAAAAAAAAAAGAAATTTCGATGTAATGTAAATAAATAATTGGAATACTGATATGCTAAGAAGGTACCTACTTATCATAATCCATTAATGGAAATTAATAATTAATTATTAAAAAGGTTTGATTTTGTTGTGTGTTATTAAAAAAGAAAAAGAATTATACTTATTATATTTTGAAGGAAACAGGGCTAATTGAGAGCCGTTCGCTGTTCTCGGTGCGAAAGATTTATTCAATCAATAATTGTACTGTTCGAACGTTTCGGTCTTTGTTCAGACCATCTTCAGCATCTAACAAAAACCACAAGTATAAACGTACATAAATTCGCAATTTGTCTATTATTTATACAGCAAAACACTTACACGATATGTATGGCAAATTAATTGACGATCGGTAATCATCCTACGAATGACGAGGAATATATGTAAGCTTCCTCTGGGTTCCCGCCACAAAGGATGGAGATGTTGTCGAATCCTAAATATATCTTATGTCAAATGTGTGGGAGTAATAATCTAAAATGTGGAGGAAACTTACCCTCCTCATTCGCAAGAAGAACCGTCTGTCACGAGCAACGAAAGAATACTGACTGTTATATTCAACACAGGTCAAAGAGAATTAAAATTATAATCATAGGTCGTTGTTGTTAAAATTTAGGGAGCTTGTTTATAATTGGGAAGTACGCGTGATGGAGACTTTCAGTACCTGTTTGTAAATTAAGACCATTCTTTTGTCTAATAATAAAACTCATCTCAGATAATAGTCTCTTTCTATAAAAATGTTCCTCATCCAAAATAGTGGACATTGTGGACACAGTTAATGTACCAATCTGCTGCAAATTTCTGATTTGCTGCACATTATTGTATCCAATTACCGCACAATTCTATACCACACACTTTATTCTATCCAGAAATTCTTTTGCGCGCGCAATGGAACTAAACCCTCAATCAGTGATTCAGTGCAGCTATATCTTATGGATCTCTCAACCATAATATTTTTGCTGCAGACCACATAAGAGAGATAGCAATAATCCTTTGGTTGAGGAAACCATATACGAGGGTATTGTAAAACAATAAAATTATTATTTACCGCTCGATTGAAGCAAAGGCTAAGATAAGGAATAGGACCATTATATGAGCAATTAATCGATGTTATGACAATTTTAACTTGTATCTAGATTTATTAAATTGACGTTTCGTACCGTACTAGGACTTCTTCAGAAATAATATAAACAATTCAGGGTCAAACAATTAATTCACGCATGTAGACGTGCCGCAATCACATAGTCAAATCTTAAAATTATAGAACGTTTTCTTCTTAGTCGATCAAGCTCCAATTAATTTTCGGTCTTAATGGATATATCGTCGTCCCGTGGCGACCCATGCAAGTCCACAGTTTTGATAGGTGCCATACATTTCTGGACCATCTTAGTGGCAACTAGATAAATGTATTTAAATGAGATAATGTAATATAGAATTCAAAACCAAAACTTACATAAGAGTTCAGAGATGACGGGAACCATGATAAACAATATTTCTATGGTATCGGTGTAACACGTCCGATCTGTGCGAAGACTCATCGTTAACTGAGAGGGGAATGTACTTGACACGAGGACAAGGATTGTTTGCAATTTTATCTAACCGTGGAAAGTTCGCTTAAGACATCAAAATAAACTTCGTCCAATAATTCGGTGTCTTTGTTGGAGTTAATCCCATTTTTTTGCTCTTTGATATGTATCATTTCAGAGATCATCCGTTTATGATAATTTGGTTCATGATCTAAAATACATGTATTATCCCAGTCAAAGGTGTGATTAAAATTTACGATATGATTTGTTACCACCGAATGCTTGGATTCATCAAGTCTGATGTTGTACTTATGTTCTCTAATTCTAGTCTGAAGTTTTCTTTTCGTCTGGCCCACATACGACGCATCGCAATTATTACAATCAATCCTGTATATTATGTATATGATCAATCCTGTATATCCTGTATATCCTGTTATTATTCATGAACAATGAATTCTTGTCTTTTTGGACCCTAATAATGTTACATAGTTTATTCAAGATTCGGTATCCCATGGTTATGCTTGATTTGTCAACTTTCGAAGCAATTAATTCCGAAATAGATTTAATGTAAGGAAGAACAATGAAATTCTTTTTTTGTTGTGTTTCTGTTACTTCTGTGTTATCGTTTAATGATTGGTTGACAAGTTTTTTTATTCTCAGGTTGATATGTGTGAAAATTAACCCTTAAATGCCACCCGGGGTCCAGCGGACCCCAGACCCTTTAGAATAAAATATTTTCAAATGTTCCCGCCAAAAATGAAGCTCATATTTATTTAATTATTATTTTTAATTTTTTTGATTTTGGAGCCACGATTTTAACTCTTGGCGATCTTAAATTTTTATACTATGTTAAAATTGAAATTTTAACAATATCATCATTTTATTCTCTTGTCTAGACCTTGAACAACATTGAAAAAAATTGGCATAACTAAAGATCAAAAAATCAATTAGTTACGAGACATTTTTCATGCTGGGGTCATTTAGACCCCTTATGTCATTTATGAGATTCTGGAAAGGTGTGTCATTTAAGGGTTAAATCCATAGGATAACCGTTCTCAAGCAAATACTTAATAATAAACATTAAGTTTTTTTCAAAAAATTCCGGATGGGATAACCTGATTGCTCTGTCTACTAAACTATATATGGTCCCAAGTTTATGTTGTATGGGATGGCTGGAGTAGAACGACAAAAATCTTCCCGAAAATGTTTTTTTATGAAACCAATCAGTAACAATCATGTTATCCCTTACAATTAATTTAACGTCCAAGAAACTAATACTTCTATTTTCTTCGTATTCAATAGTGAATTTGATTCTATCATGGTAGTTATTGAATCTATTAAATATGTCAAGAACATTCTCCCTCCGCACCGCCATTATAATGTCGTCGACATAACGGCGATAAAAAGATGGTCGGATGCCCAATGTGCTCAAGACGTTCAGGATCTCTTCCTCCAGATCCTCCATAACAATGTCAGCCGATGAAGGTGACAGAGGAGAGCCCATTGGAGACCCGAAAGTTTGTTTATAAATTTTGTTATTGAATACAAAAAATGTGGATGACAAAACAAATTCCATGGCTTTAACAAATTCCCTCAGCGGTAATCCCGTTTTTTGTTTTATAAATCTCCATCTTCTCGTTATGCCTTCAATCACTAATTCCGTGGGAACATTCGTGAATAACGAAACCACGTCAAAGGAAACCAGTATCTCAGAGTCATCCAACATTAAATTCGAAAGGTCAATGCACAGCTCAAAACTATTATTCACGTGGCTTTTGGGTTTAGGAAGACTTTTGGCCAAGATCTTTTGTAAAAAGGCGGCCAGTGGGTAAAGAGCCGTATTTATAGACGAGACTATTATTCGGAATGGTACATTTTCTTTATGAATTTTAGGAAGGCCGTATGCTTTAGGAAGATTTGAATCACTGGAGTGCATAGAATAGTAATCTCTTGGAGAGATATACTCCTTCTTCAACCACTTTTTTAGGAGGTTATTCAGTTCTTTTTCAATTGTCACGGATGGATTTCTTTTGACTGTGGAATACGTATCAATGTCACTCAATAATGTTTCTATTTTATGAATATAATCATCTTTGTTTAAAGCCACTGTAACGTTCCCTTTGTCAGCTCTTGTGAATATAACGTTAGGATTCTCTCGTTGGTAAGTCACCGCATGCTTATGCATAACTAAAAGGTTACGTTCAATCGGCGTGAAATTTATTTTGTTGTGTAAAATTTTGTGAAATTGAGGAACTGCAACGTTGCGAATCGCAATTTGATTATCTAACATATGTTGTCTATAATTTCGTTCTAAATCTTTAACAAATTCATGAATGGCTCGTTTTTTATTGATGATAAATGGAAGGCTAAACTTTTCACCGAGTTGCAATAAACAAGAAACTTCTGAAGGAATATTTTCGTTAGATAAATTTATAAACCATTTTTCGTTAGTGGTATTCAATACATTTGGACTCAATTTGTTTACGAACTGGGAAGGTTGAATTGAAACGTTAATGTCCGTGTTGATATTAGATTTAACGAAACTTATCGTGCCAATTTTATTCTTGTCGTTATTTTTGCAAGAAAACTCGATAGGTTTAATTCTCCTGCAATACTCCCTATCTTGTTTTTTCTTGAACCATTCAAATTTATTTTTATGTTGGGACCACAACTTATAATGAAAATTACGAAACGCGTAATTATGATGCGCAATGATATCATTCCACATTAGTAACGGTATATGGTTGGAAAGGAAGTAAGCAGACCATCCGAGACTTTTCTTTAAGTAATCTAAACGTCTATGTAGGTCAAAGATTTCTATCTTCAAAATTCTCGTCTTGAGAGTGTGCATCAACGTTTCGACTCTTCGCACAGATCTATAATGAGTTAAATGTAATTGATTTTTGATCATAAAAGTAAGGTGAGATGGGAAAATCCGAGAATTTTTACAGCAAGTTAAGAATTGTAACTGAGCTTTACATTTAATAAACTTATAATTAAAGTCGATCCACTTCTTCAAAACTTGAAACGTTCGGTCTCCAAAGTTATGAGAAATAAACTTAAAATTAAAATTATGAAACCGAAAGGGGGGAACTCTAAGACGCATTGTAAGGTCAGCGTATATTAACAATAAAATTATTATTTACCGCTCGTTTGAAGCAAAGGCTAAGATAAGGAATAGGACCATTATACGAGCAATTAATCGATGTTATGACAATTTTAACTTGTATCTGGATTTATTAAATTGACGTTTCGTACCGTACTAGGACTTCTTCAGAAATAATATAAACAATTCAGGGTCAAACAATTAATTCACGCATGTAGACGTGCCGCAATCACATAGTCAAATCTTAAAATTATAGAACGTTTTCTTCTTAGTCGATCAAGCTCCAATTAATTTTCGGTCTTAATGGATATATCGTCGTCCCGTGGCGACCCATGCAAGTCCACAGTTTTGATAGGTGCCATACATTTCTGGACCATCTTAGTGGCAACTAGATAAATGTATTTAAATGAGATGATGTAATATAGAATTCAAAACCAAAACTTACATAAGAGTTCAGAGATGACGGGAACCATGATAAACAATATTTCTATGGTATCGGTGTAACACGTCCGATCTGTGCGAAGACTCATCGTTAACTGAGAGGGGAATGTACTTGACACGAGGACAAGGATTGTTTGCAATTTTATCTAACCGTGGAAAGTTCGCTTAAGACATCAAAATAAACTTCGTCCAATAATTCGGTGTCTTTGTTAGAGTTAATCCCATTTTTTTGC
This sequence comes from Temnothorax rugatulus, assembly GCA_035220575.1. Classification (NCBI taxonomy): domain Eukaryota; kingdom Metazoa; phylum Arthropoda; class Insecta; order Hymenoptera; family Formicidae; genus Temnothorax; species Temnothorax rugatulus. The sequence goes on from JASTWL010000326.1 coordinate 45,349, forward strand.
TCTTTGATATGTATCATTTCAGAGATCATCCGTTTATGATAATTCGGTTCATGATCTAAGATACATGTATTATCCCAGTCAAAGGTGTGATTAAAATTTACGATATGATTTGTTACCACCGAATGCTTGGATTCATCAAGTCTGATGTTGTACTTATGTTCTCTAATTCTAGTCTGAAGTTTTCTTTTCGTCTGGCCCACATACGACGCATCGCAATTATTACAATCAATCCTGTATATTATGTTATTATTCATGAACAATGAATTCTTGTCTTTTTGGACCCTAATAATGTTACATAGTTTATTCAAGATCCGGTATCCCATGGTTATGCTTGATTTGTCAACTTTCGAAGCAATTAATTCCGAAATAGATTTAATGTAAGGAAGAACAATGAAATTCTTTTTTTGTTGTGTTTCTGTTACTTCTGTGTTATCGTTTAATGATTGGTTGACAAGTTTTTTTATTCTCAGGTTGATATGTGTGAAAATTAAATCCATAGGATAACCGTTCTCAAGCAAATACTTAATAATAAACGTGTCAAGTACATTCCCCTCTCAGTTAACGATGAGTCTTCGCACAGATCGGACGTGTTACACCGATACCATAGAAATATTGTTTATCATGGTTCCCGTCATCTCTGAACTCTTATGTAAGTTTTGGTTTTGAATTCTATATTACATCATCTCATTTAAATACATTTATCTAGTTGCCACTAAGATGGTCCAGAAATGTATGGCACCTAACAAAACTGTGGACTTGCATGGGTCGCCACGGGACGACGATATATCCATTAAGACCGAAAATTAATTGGAGCTTGATCGACTAAGAAGAAAACGTTCTATAATTTTAAGATTTGACTATGTGATTGCGGCACGTCTACATGCGTGAATTAATTGTTTGACCCTGAATTGTTTATATTATTTCTGAAGAAGTCCTAGTACGGTACGAAACGTCAATTTAATAAATCTAGATACAAGTTAAAATTGTCATAACATCGATTAATTGCTCGTATAATGGTCCTATTCCTTATCTTAGCCGAGGGTATTGTAATCGAATGTTACGTATCGTAAGAACTGCGGTTATGAAAACTGTATAAATGGGCATATCTTAACAGCTACATTCAATGTAATATCAATTTAACTTGAATTTACATATATTTCTTTTTTAATCATAGAGAATATTGTTGTAACAACTGTAGCAATTTTTTCCGTGTAGGAATTGCATCTTTGTGTACACGGATGAATTGTCTGAGTTTATTCATACCAGTGTAAGATATTCTAGTTTTTAAGTCGCGGACAACGTTATTAAATTGTTTCGAGATATATAGGATGAAAGGTATGGTGAAATATGGTTGGTGTTCTATGAATTCAGTCGCTGAAGATGGTCTGAACAAAGACCGAAACGTTCGAACAGTACAATTATTGATTGAATAAATCTTTCGCACCGAGAACAGCGAACGGCTCTTAATTAGCCCTGTTTCCTTCACGATTGGATTTCCAACAGAGCCTCTACTCAACAACTTATTATATTTTTTATCTTTAAAAAATATTGTTAATTTTTCCTCTATTAACTTCGCGTAATATGACGCCGTATAAAAATCAGAAACGTAAATCAAGAATAAATTGATATAAATTATAAACACCACATTCCACTTTTATTTCTATATTTTAATCTTATTTTTTTTATTAGTAACCCATATAGGAATTGCCAGTAGTGAAGCAGAAGCCAAGGCTTGACCGAAGCTATGGCGCTCAATCATTGGCCAAGAATCTATCAGCCAATACTGGCCCATCATTGGCAATTTACTGGTTGTTGAATAGTCAGGCGTTACAACGAAGGCCGACGCTTGGCCAACGTAGGGCAGTCAACTGTCGGCCAGAGTTCTGTCAGCCAGTACTCGACCAATAGTGGCAAATAACTGACTGCCTACCTATATAGAATAGCCAGGCGTTGTGTTGAAGCCCTACGCTTGGCCAACGTAAGGCAGTCAACTGTCGGCCAGAGTTCTGTCAGCCAGTACTCGACCAACAGTGGTAAATAATTGACTGCCTACCTATAGAATAGCCAGGCGTTGTGACGAAGCCCTACGCTTGGCCAATGGTTAGCACCCGCACATCGCCCAATATTCTGTCAGACAGTACCTACTGAACCATCACTAGCAAATAACTATGCAAATGTCGAATCATCCGATAGATGGCATTTGATAGGATCCGTTTCTCTTATTTAAAATACGACCAACGATGGTATAAGAACGATGTATAAATGACGGAACTGCGCAACTTATATCAGTTGTATCATTTTATTATAAAAGTGGAGTCCACTTTTATAATAAAATGTGACACACTTTTGGATTGATGTTAACGTTAATGTAAACTTATTTTTGAAGACTAATAATAATTAAATAAACATAAAACATAAAACATATGTATTTTATAATAAAACTCGTTTCTTAATTAATTATCAACCAGTCTGAAATCTGACAACGAGTACTGGCGGAGTACTGAACCGATAATAAATCCTATACTGGGGCAGTACAAGTAGACAACGGCTGGGCCAGTACTGTCTGCCAGTATTGGACCGGAGTTATCATCCATGGTTGCATCAGTATTGTTTCGGTAGGGTTACAAGTACTGTGCCAGTACACCAACTCTGGGAAACAGTAATGGCTTAGTACTGGGCCGGTCATAAAATCCTATATGGGAAGTAGCAAAATTATAATTATGAAAAAAAGGTTAAAAATCTCTTTGAACTTTCCTCTAACCAACCTCGTTCGTCACATTGTCGTTCGACACACTGCCGCAAAATTGCGCAAAACTCACCGCAATCTTGATCGCCAGTACCGACCATCAATCAAACACGGAAAAGTGTACACGCAACAATACACGCAATATATTCGACTTCAAAAATGCCCACTTTTCGGTCAAAAATTTCGATAAATATACCGAATAGAGGACCCACCTCCGATGACCTTGACCTTGACATATATTATAGAAGTCACCTTCCTGAATGACTTTTAGAAAATCTTAGCCGTCGCTCGTTGCTTATTTAAAAGTTATGAACAAAAAGGTTTGAGAAATTTACAAGTTTGTGTCAGTGCTAAGGAAAGATGCTAATTTGCTGATATACATATGTGTATAGACAGTACACATGTAGACGGGGGAGGGGCTACTGTCCCTCTCCCGCAGGCAGGGGTAGGTGGGGGTAGACGTTGGTTCGTGTGAAAAATTGAAAACCTCAACCGTACAATGATAGATCTCGTTTCGCCTTATAAGCAGGGGTGGGGTGGGGTAAATCTCGCTTTGCGTGGAAAGTACAATGCTGTCCAGAAAACCATCTATGCAAAGCAAGGTGCATCTACCTCACCCCTGCTTACAGGGCGAAACAAGGTCTATCAATGTACAGTTTGAGTTTTCAACTTTCCACGCGAAGCGAGATCCACCCCCATCCACCCTGCCTACAGGAGAGGCAGCCCCTCTCCCGCCTACATGTGTATTGTCTGTATAGACAGTCTGTATAGACAGACCTTAGTATCGTAACTGTTATATTTCTCAAACTTTTAAATAAGCAATGAGCGACGATTAAGTTATGAGAAAAAGTTACTCAGGGTCATGTCTTTGACAACATATGTCAAGGTTAAAATCAACGGAGGTGGGTCCCCTATTCGATATATATACCGGATTTCTTTTTATTAGGGACTTATTGTAAAAGTAATTAATGAATTCTTTTACCTTAATAACCATTGACTCCATCTAATTGGCTGCGCCCGTTGCATGTGTGTATATCCAGGCATAAGTACGTCTATATCTTGTTCCGCTTGAATTACGAGGACCTAGTTTTTTAAAATTAGCATATTATTTAGCGTATTTTTGTAAATTAGTAGATTATTTTAAAATAATTGCAAAGCTGAATTATATTTAAAAAATTATTCCAATTCTTATTTTTAAAACAATTATGTAATTTATTTTTATAAGCAAAATGTAAATACTATAAAGTTTTATTTCAATAAGATATTTTTAGCAATTATGCTATAATGTTTCAAATTATAGAAATGTTAAATTTTTTACGTGTCATTTTTTACATAAATAATAAAAATAATAATAAAATAAAATATTAGTATAAATTATTAAACATTTTGTAATGTTAGAATATCTTTCATTAGTATTGGATCACGAAAATTAAGTTATTTAGTCTATTATTATACTAAAAGATTTAGTTTTATACAATGTCCCGAAGCACCTTCGACAACGCTCGAGGAGGTAGTAGGGATCGAGATAAACAAAAAAGGCCTGTATTATTTTGCGATATTCGCAATAGTTGAGTTATTAATTAATACGTCTGAGCGAATCGGCGCATGAGAAGTAGGCCGGATTTGGCACGTAAAATGGTGTGCGAACGCGACGATTGGCGAGGGGCGTGATCACGCGTCGCTCGCTGCAAATCGAGGGAAGGGATAGCGGGCTGCAGCCCGTGTTTATATCGCCACTCCCACGTCTCGTCCCACGCCAATGTTCGCTCTCTTGCACTTTCTCGCTCTTTCACGCTCTCTCACGCTCTCTCACGTTTTCTCTTGCTCTCTCACGCTCTCACTTGCTCTCTCACCCTTTCTCGACAATAAAAAAGATAAGAGAATGTGATGCTACAAATAGTATATTTACGAAAGAGAACAATCGAAAATCAATTATGAATTTACGGTGGTCTTTCGTCAATGTAAGATTCACAACTACGGTACAACACGATAAGAAATAAAATTAAATTAAAATTGTGGATGCTGAAAATAAGATATTTATGAGAAAGAAATATAAAGAACCTATCGTATGAATTTACGCTAATAAGCTTTCGTTAATTTACTATTTACAATTACTATAGAAAACAGTGCAATTGTCTTTTATCGGTTTTTTTTTTGTTCTTTTGTCAGGCTTGCGATCAATGTTCGTACAAGAATGTTCGAATGCGCATATCAAAGAATGTAAAGTCTCTAGTACAAAATAATAAGCGTTTCCCGCAAGATATCTGATGTACGATACATGACGTAACGATTACAACTTGTAATCGTGTTCTGCTTGAGATGGTTCTACTCATATTTTTCAAAAAAAAAAAAAAAAAATATATATATATATATATATATATATATATGGGGCATTCTCCGTGAAATCAGACACCCCCCCTGTCCAAAAATTGGGGTCACCTAAAATATTCATCCGGGGCTCATTTTATAGCTACACATATGTAGTTTTATTTGAGCTGCGGCCTTTTGAAAAATCAACATGGCGGACCCCAATATGGTGGCCGAAGTCTGCGGGTAACGAGGTACGACAGATGAAATCGTTACTTGGAAGTTATAGACTGTCATAGAAAAATGTGTTAATGTGTTTATTTAGTAGTTAGCATTGAATCCATGGAAAAAATAAATTTTTAGTTTGTCCAAAACCAATATGGCGGCCAAATTATCCGTGAAATGCTAAAAAATAACTATTTCGTTCTTTAAAACGTACAAACTGCGTTCAATTTTCATGAAAATTTATATCATGATACATTTTAAGATGTTGATCATAAATTAACAATTGGGACGTCGTATTTGAATATAACGAAACCCAATATGGCGGCTGTATATTCGAAAAATGCTAAAAACGAATGACGTCGATATTCAAATCATACAAACTCTTTCCAATTACACATTTTGTTGCTTATTGTTGCGATTTGTTAAGTGTTCCTAGGTAATTGTGAGGTGCAGAATCCAAGTATACCGTCAGATTTGTGGTCTATCAGATCTAGTTTACGAGATACGGCATATATGTCTTAGTATCTGAATAAGTCCATAAACCGATAAAAAATCATCTCATTTGTTAACTTAAGTACATTTCTGGTTACACTGGTCGACAAAATATGAACTTTTTCTCTATTTTGACATTGAATAAGTAAGTGAAGGCAAGACAGGTAGTTTTTCGAGCCAGTGAAGTCAAGAGAGACAGACTGTCCAGCCAGTGAAGGCAGGAGAGACAGATTGTCCGGCCAGTGAAGGCAGGAGAGAGTCTGTCTCTCTTGCCTTCACTGGCCGGACAGTCCGTCTCTCCTGCCTTCACTGGCCGGACAATCTGTCTCTCCTGCCTTCACTGGCCGGACAATCTGTCTCTCTTGCCTTCACTGGCCGGACAATCTGTCTCTCCTGCCTTCACTGGCCGGACAATCTGTCTCTCCTGCCTTCACTGGCTGGACAGTCTGTCTCTCTTGCCTTCACTGGCCGGACAATCTGTCTCTCCTGCCTTCACTGGCCGGACAGTCCGTCTCTCCTGCCTTCACTGGCCGGACAATCTGTCTCTCCTGCCTTCACTGGCCGGACAATCTGTCTCTCCTGCCTTCACTGGCCGGACAGTCTGTCTCTCCTGCCTTCACTGGCCGGACAATCTGTCTCTCCTGCCTTCACTGGCTGGACAGTCTGTCTCTCTTGACTTCACTGGCTCGAAAAACTACCTGTCTTGCCTTCACTTACTTATTCAATGTCAAAATAGAGAAAAAGTTCATATTTTGTCGACCAGTGTAACCAGAAATGTACTTAAGTTAACAAATGAGATGATTTTTTATCGGTTTATGGACTTATTCAGATACTAAGACATATATGCCGTATCTCGTAAACTAGATCTGATAGACCACAAATCTGACGGTATACTTGGATTCTGCACCTCACAATTACCTAGGAACACTTAACAAATCGCAACAATAAGCAACAAAATGTGTAATTGGAAAGAGTTTGTATGATTTGAATATCGACGTCATTCGTTTTTAGCATTTTTCGAATATACAGCCGCCATATTGGGTTTCGTTATATTCAAATACGACGTCCCAATTGTTAATTTATGATCAACATCTTAAAATGTATCATGATATAAATTTTCATGAAAATTGAACGCAGTTTGTACGTTTTAAAGAACGAAATAGTTATTTTTTAGCATTTCACGGATAATTTGGCCGCCATATTGGTTTTGGACAAACTAAAAATTTATTTTTTCCATGGATTCAATGCTAACTACTAAATAAACACATTAACACATTTTTCTATGACAGTCTATAACTTCCAAGTAACGATTTCATCTGTCGTACCTCGTTACCCGCAGACTTCGGCCACCATATTGGGGTCCGCCATGTTGATTTTTCAAAAGGCCGCAGCTCAAATAAAACTACATATGTGTAGCTATAAAATGAGCCCCGGATGAATATTTTAGGTGACCCCAATTTTTGGACAGGGGGGGTGTCTGATTTCACGGAGAATGCCCCATATATATATATATATATATATATATATATATATATATGAGGCATTCTTACAAATCGGACACCCCCCTGCCCAAAAATGGGGGCAACCGAAAAATTTCTTTTAGGGCTCATTTTATAACTACATGTATGTACTTTCGTTTTAATTCCGGCCTTTTTGAAAAACCAATATGGCCGGCCCAATATGGCGGCTAAAACCTGGGGAAACTAAACTTTAAAAAGCAATATCGCTCATTACCCAGTGAGAAATTAAAAGTCGAAATGATATCGAAACGATGTCGAAACGACGTCGAAATGAGCTTAAACGTCGAAATTAGCTCGATATCGTTGGCAAGGGTAAAAAAAGTCAACGTTCGTTTGAATTTCGACATATTTTCGAGTTATCTTAAATAAACTGACATGAATGATAACAGTCACTCCTGTTACTATTTTGTTCAATTTTACTGTTGTAACTCTGTGTACATCCGTTTATATGCAAAATCTCGATTCGAGGTCGAAATGATATCAATATGATACTACAATTCGATGTCGAAATGACTCATCGATTCGACATCGATTCGACATCAATTTGACGTCGATTTGACGAGTCATTTCTTACTGATGGTCTAAGATCCGGTATTAGAAATTTCTACCCTCATCTGTTATTTACGAATGATAAAAAATATATGCTAGATAACATATACATTGATACATCGCAAATAGGTTGCCGAGCTAAATCCTGACCCATCAATGTTAAATAATTAAATTTGTAATTAAATTTATTCGATCAACTTCCTCGATTGGTTATTTATAAAAATTGTGCATTAGTTGAGAGAATATACCCGAAGGAATTGGAAAAATAAAGGTTGCCTACTTTCCCCTCTGCGCAGCTGTGGAGTTGCCAGGTATAAACAGGTGAGTAAGCGTTATTAATATACCCTCATCAGTTATTTAATCAAATTATTATATCAAATGAAAGCTTATTTAATTCACAATCCAACCGTATTAGGTTGCTTTATCAAAAAGTTGATTGCATCCATGATTGCCTAGATTTTAGATGTAAAGTTTTCAGCGCGAGCGTTGAGAGTGACAGAGAAGCGTTGCGTAATCGTACGTTGAATTCGATGTCTAGGTGTCCCAGGTTGCCGATGACGAGGTTCACATAGTGCGCTCCGTAGTTTTCGGTGTCTACGTGTATTAATACCTTGAATTCGATGTCCACGTGTCCCAGGTTGCCGATGACGGGATCCAGATAGTGCGCTTCATAGTTTTTGGTGTCCAGGTGTAATCATACGTTGAATTCGATGTCTAGGTGTCCCAGGTTCCCGATGACGAGGTTCACATAGTGCGCTTCGTAGTTTTCGGTGTCTACGTGTATTAATACCTTGAATTCGATGTCCACGTGTCCCAGGTTGCCGATGACGGGATCCATATAGTGCGCTTCATAGTTCTCGGTGTCCAGGTGTAATCGTACGTTGAATTCGATGTCTAGGTGTCCCAGGTTGCCGATGACAAGGTCCACATAGTGCGCTTCGTAGTTTTCGGTGTCCAGGTGTAATAATACGTTGAATGCGATGTCTAGGTGTCCCAGGTTGCCGATGACGAGGTTCACATAGTGCGCTTCGTAGTTTTTGGTGTCTACGCGTATTAATAACTTTAAATCTGAATGTAGGACACGTAGATATCGAATTAGAGGTATACACGTAGACACCGAAAACTACGGAGCGCACTATGTGAACCTCGTCATCGGCAACGTGGGACACCTAGACATCGAATTCAACGTATTATTACACCTGGACACCAAAAACTATGGAGCGCACTATCTGGAACCCATCATCGGCAACCTGGAACACGTGGACATCGAATTCAAGGTATTAATACACCTGGACACCGAAAACTATGGACGCACTATGTGGACCTCGTTATCGGCAACGTGGGACACCTAGACATCGAATTCAACGTATTATTACACCTGGACACCAAAAACGATGGAGCGCACTATCTGGAACCCATCATCGGCAACCTGGAACACGTGGACATCGAATTCAAGGTATTAATACACCTGGACACCGAAAACTATGGAGCGCACTATGTGGACCTCGTTATCGGCAACCTGGGACACCTAGACATCGAATTCAAGCTTGTTTCATAAGAATCGACTTAAAAATTCCCTAGCGGCAGAATTAAAATTATGTCATGACATAATAAAAATTCGCTGAATTAAAATTATGTCTAGACATAATAAAAATTGGACGAATAATAGTAACCTTTCGAAAGTAGAGGTTTTAAGCTTGAAATTTAAATTTTATTTATTTTTAACAAAGTTACAGCTGCTCGAATTTTGCGAATTTTTTAAGATAAATTTAGTGTTCCTTCAATTTTTGTGAGAAATTAACTCAAGTGGTTTAACTCAAAATCTAGGCAACCATGGATGCAATCAACTTTTTGATAAAGCAACCTAATACGGTTGGATTGTGAATTAAATAAGCTTTCATTTGATATAATAATTTGATTAAATAACTGATGAGGGTATATTAATAACGCTTACTCACCTGTTTATACCTGGCAACTCCACAGCTGCGCAGAGGGGAAAGTAGGCAACCTTTATTTTTCCAATTCCTTCGGGTATATTCTCTCAACTAATGCACAATTTTTATAAATAACCAATCGAGGAAGTTGATCGAATAAATTTAATTACAAATTTAATTATTTAACATTGATGGGTCAGGATTTAGCTCGGCAACCTATTTGCGATGTATCAATGTATATGTTATCTAGCATATATTTTTTATCATTCGTAAATAACAGATAAGGGTAGAAATTTCTAATACCGGATCTCGGACTATGAGTAAAGCGGGGAGCACACACTTCTGCACAACGCATAATGCGTAAGCATAAGAAAATTGATTGGTCCATACACATGTGCATAAGGAAATAGACCAATCAGTTTTCTTATGCTTACGTATTATGCGTTATGCAAAAGTCTGTGTTCCCCGCTTTTGTGCAGAAGTGTGTGCTCCCCGCTTAAGAATTCCCATGTACAGCACAGATGCTTGCAGTCACATTGCAGAAACGTTGCAACATTGCAAAACGGCGAATATTCACATACAATCAACAATAATATTCGCCGTCTTAATTTTCTTGATATGATTAGTTAAATTATTTTGTATATGTACTGAAAAAGACACCGGTAGAAAATTTTTTATATAAAAACATATCTAATCAGTGAGAAAGCTAATATCGAAACGATATGTCGAAACGACGTCGAAATTAGCTCGAATATTTTTATCTAATAAGGCCCTTGTAAGGATTTGATAAGAATGTTTTAACTTTATAAAAATATACTTTTTTCATAAATATATTTACGAACACAAAATTTCATAATGAGCCGGCACTGGTTTCTGACATTTACCCGACATTAAGAAATATTATATCATATATCCAATTCAAAATTTTATTACTCTTTTTAAGCTGAATTTGTTTCTTAAGATGATTTTTGAAAAATTATATATTTACGCTGGTTATGACATATGTAGACTATATATAACACTTACATCAAATTAAGAAGTAGTCTACCACGTAAGGCAGTTGGCTCACGATCCAGAGGTCCCGAGTTCGAATCCCACCAAGGTAAGTGTGTTTTTCAAATACAAGAAAATATTTATAATCATAGACTACATCTTAAGAAACAAATTTAGTTATAATATAGTAATAAAATTTCGAAAAAAAAATTTTTTTTTTATGCCGGGTGAATATCGAAAAATCAATGTCTTCGAGCTGATTTCGATGTCGAAAATTTCTCGAAATCGAGCTGATTTCGATGTCGAAAATTTCTCGAAATCAGGCCCGTTTAAATCTCGAAACGATGTTGGATTTCGATGTCCATATTTCGATGTCATTTCGATATCATTTCGACTTTTGATTTCTCACTGGGTTAGAGCGTACTAAAGCGGTTGCTTTTTTATGAAATCCAGTGGTACAGTGTTTTCTTCGTCCCTGCTTCGAATTTGTACTAAAAATATCAAAGGACCCCGCCATAATCATACGTATTTTGGGTTTCGGTGAAATTAACTGAAACTTTGGAAATAAATAGTTTATGTGATGCTGATCAAAAGTCACTATGGACAATATTCATAAAAATCAACCGTTTAGATGCTATCATCGTCCAAAGGTCAAAATAAGGTGTTATTTCAGTTAGTGGTGTTAGTTCACTATTATTGGACCCCCTCAGGGGTCGGGGGCGGTGGGGGGAGTCCCTAGGGGCTCTCCTTTGCTGTTCCCGATACGGGTTTTGCGAACCCGAGGTACCTAAGCACATCAGCACCGTAACTCCCGTCGGTCGCGAAGTCGGCGGAGGCCGGGGAGTTTTTGTCAGGACTCGCGAGGTAGGCGGCTTCTATAAAAAGTCCGCCCGGCCTGGATGGGGCCGTGAGGGACGAGCTTGCTCTCCCAACCGTCCTCCCAGGGGTCGGAGGCGGCTTCCGGAGGTCCCTAGGGGTCTCTGGGAGGCGTCCCCGATACGGGTGCTGGCGAACCCGGGGTACCCGAGCTCGGGCTGGCTGGGCTCGTGAGGTGTGGAAGCCAACCAGCCTAGGAGAAGGAAAACTCCGAAATAAAACCAATCCTTTTTTGATTAATGATGTCGGACAAAAAGAAGAGAAAGACCTTATCGCCCCAGAGTGACCGGACACCCAGGGGCAGCGAGAGGGGGGTATCGTCCCAGCCCCCCTCCCGTCGTCATCGGGTGATGGGCTACCCGGCGAGTCCGGAGCGAGCTAGTCGGGGGAAGCGGCTATCGCTTCCACAAAAAGGAGCAGGATGGAATCGATGGGGGAAACTCGGAGGGTGGGACGGGGACCATCATCCAACAGGGGCTCGAGAAGTTCCGAGAAAGGGGAGAGAGAATATTGTACCCCTTCGGAAGTGAGGGAAGATACCGTTGGGAAGATACCGTAGAAGTCTTCAATGATCATTGCGATTCCGTCCCTCTCTGTTACTACCTCTCCCAGATTGTTCTTCATCTTATGGATTACTGTTTTTCCTTTTGATAGTTTGGAGCGCAGAACTCTCATGTTCATATTGTTTTTAATGGTTCTTTGATTGCTCGCGTGTTGTACGCTCTTATGTCTTTTCTAATCGCTTTTCTCACGGCCTTGTTTAGGTCTTTATATCCAGGTTAGTCCCTGCTCGTTCTTTTTCTTTCTTTGATTTGCTTTTCAGTGTCTGGACTAAGTTTCGGGTTCCTACGCCTTTGAAGTGAGCACACTTTTCTCACGGTACTTCGGATGCTGTTTGTGATTTGTGTTGACAGCGCATTTAGTTCTAGCTCTTGTAGCTCTTCGGTTGGTTTTAGTTTCTGTTCGAGCGTAGTTTTATATTCTTCTTCCTTCCCTCTCAGCTCTGCTAATGTTGGCCTGACCTTTTTATTCATGAGGCGTTTTCTCTCGAGCCGAGTATCCACTAGGACTTTTGCTCTCACCAACCTGTGGTCGCTGCCCGTGTCGAAACGATTTAGGGTTGACACATTTGCACAAATGCGCTTATCAGTTTCTAGCACATAGTCTATTTCGTTTTTGATAGTGTTGTCTGGACTTTTCCATGTCCACTTTCTTCTGAGATGTTTTTTAAAGAAGGTGTTTAAGCAGTACATTTTCTCTTTGCTCAGGAAGTCCATCATCACTTGTCCTCTTGGGTTTCTCATGCCCAGACCAAAGGCACGGATGTACGGTGGGTCCGCCTGGGTCATTGCTCCAATTTTAGCATTAAAGTCCCCAGTTATAATGGTAAACTTGGTCTTTTCCGCAGTTTTTGCTGCTGTCAGGTCTTCATAGAACTGCTCAATGTCTTCCTCTGTCGAAGCTGAAGTTGGTGCGTAGGCCTGTATTATTTGTATGCTGCATTTGTTGATAAGTCTTAGCACTACATAAATTACCCTGTCCGATATAGCTTTGATTTTGGTTACAAGGTGTTTCAATTTTTTATGAATTAGCAGGGCCACACCTCCGATGTGTGAATCTATGTCAGAGTTCTTTTGAAGAAGCATGTGTCCAGATTTCATGATTGTGACCGCTTCCCCACTCAGCCTGGTTTCGCTTATTCCGAGGACGTCCCACTTGATGTTTTCTAATTCATTTTCGAGGTTGACCAGATGTTCTTCAAGTCTCATTGTGCGAATGTTATACGATGCAATGTAGAGGGTCTTCTTGTTGCGCTTGTGTTCCGTATTCCGTTTTTGTTTCCGTCCATTCATCGAATTTGTGCCTCCCCCAGAATCCATGAGGCAGACTGACGTGTCAGTGCGAAATTCCGAGCGTCCAGCTCTACTCGCCTGGGGTAATTTTGTTTTCGAGTTCGACATTTCATGGTGAAGGTTTTCGGCATTAAAACGCCACGCTTGCCAGACGTGTTGGCGAGTACCTGTTTTGGTCCACGGGAGCTATTTTATTTCACTTCTACTCTTCAAGCGAGCTTGACGAGCGTTCCCCCATCGCCATCCGGGGGACGCGTTTTTAGGGGGTTACAGGCTCCTCCAGGTAGCGCCGAGATCTTCTCTTTTCCCCACCTATCCCGTCCTGGGAAGGTGGAGAGCGAGTCCCCCATTAGGAGGAAGATTCGACTTGGTGGCGTCCCCCGAAAATATCGAGGAGGCGCGCACCCTGGTAGCCACCGCCGCCCCTCACCAGACCCCCACCCGGATCACCGAGAAAAACCCCCGCAGGATTTGTGATACCTGCCTGGGATCGAACCCGGATCTCCGGAACGTGAATCCGGCGACTAGCATTAGTGACTACCGACTCGCTTAAGTCAATAATGATATTATTAACTGAGACTTATACTGTTGGTTCCAGGCTTATTAAATTAAGTGCTGCAGCGTTTTTTCAATCGCTGATTTCTTGATCACATTGTTAAATTTCAATATAGCCAAGGGTTGCAAAAAATGATCTTATATTTGCCAAAGTCTGAATTAAGTATAAAGATTAGTTCCTATTTTTCTGAAATTCAATGTTTTAAGGTTTTTTAGAGGCTACTCACGAATTGCGAAAAACTCCATAATGCAAAACGTTTAGAAACATGACGAAACCTTGGAATCTCTTCTTATTAGTTCGTATTTTCTAAGGAAAATGTGACTTCATGTTTGCTATTCGAAAATTGTTTCAGAAATAACTTTTTAGATGCTGGCACTGTAAAAGAATGATGCTTCAAAATTTCGGGTACACTCTGGGAAAAATTTTTACCGATTTGGACCCACAGTTAAGCACTTTAACATCATTAGTTGGTGGGATTCGAACTCGGGACCTCGGGACCTCTGGATCGTGAGCCAACTGCCTTACGTGGTAGACTACTTCTTAATTTGATGTAAGTGTTATATATATATATAACTATAGTCTACATATGTTATAACTATAGTCTACATATGTTATAACCAGCGCAAATATATAATTTTTCAAAAATCATTTTAAGAAACAAATTCAGTTTAAAAAGAGTAATAAAATTTTGAATTGAATATATGATATAATATTTCTTAATGTCGGGTGAATGTCAGAAACCGGCTCATTATGAAAAATTTTGTGTTCGTAAATATATTTATGAAAAAAGTATCTTTATAAAGTTAAAACATTCTTATCAAATCCTTACAAGAGCCTCATTAGACAAAAATAAGAAAACCTTTCTTATGGCATCCCTAATAAATAATGAACACATTTTGTAGATTACATGTGTAGTCTACTACACAAGTCACTTACCATACGTGTAGTATATTACACATATAATGGATTACACGTGTAGTCTACTACACAAGTCACTTACCCCACGTGTAGTATATTACACATATAGTGGATTACACGTGTAGTGGATTTCACACTTCATGATTAGACGTGTATTCCATATTACAGGGATTTCACGCACTAAAAACTCCATCGTTTCCACACCACCTTGAGGTAGATATTTCGGCGCGCTTTTTTTAAGTGGTTTCCCCCCAGTAGGCCTAATCCACTCTCAAAATGTAACGTAGGTAATAACTGCTCGAAGTGCCTTCTTCGTGTTTGTAAGCAGGGTTTGGCTCTTCGAGTTATTTGTTTCGTCGCACGGGGCGCCATGTTCGGCGTAATGGTATTAAAGGCCGCTAAAATAGCTTTGCGTACCTTATCTTCGGTACCACCACGACGGTACTTGACGGCGCTTTTAGCATTCAATAACAATTAATACGCAAATATGCGCAAGGTTTCTCGCACGGTGTCGGCGAAACGTTTCATTTCCCGACCGTATCTTGTAGACAAATGAGGCCACGTTTACACCAAATAGCGTATTTAATTCTCACAATTTCCTGCTCTGGCTAGATGAGAATCCTCACACCATTCGGCAGTGCGCATTTCAACATCGCTGGTCGATAAATGTGTGGACAAAAATAATTGTTAACAGAATGGTAAATATTCTTGTAAATTAAAAAATCTTTTCTCCCGCATTGCCCTCGAAACATACCTATTAACAATTTTCAGATTAACTTATTTTCTCTTCCGCCACGTCTCATCGGACAAACATACGAGACATTTATTGAAAATGAATTGCCATTACTTTTAGAGAACGTTTTTCTGCGCATACGGAAAACGCTGATTTTTTAGTATGGCGGACCTTCCGCACATTTCTCCCATCGAGTACGGAAAATTTTAGGCGCATGTTTTCCGGACAAGTGGGTAAGTCGAGGTGGCCAATTATTTGGCCGGCACGGTCGCCAGATTTGAACGTAACCGATTATTTCCTTTATAGCTATGTAAAAGCTGCAGTCAAGTACTGTCGTGGTGGTATCGAAGATAAGGTACGCGAAGCTATTTTAACGGCCTTTAATACCATCACGCCAAACATGGTACCCCGTGCGACGAAACAAATAACTCGAAGAGCCAAACCCTGCTTACAAACACGAGGAAGGCACTTCGAGCAGTTATTACCTACGTTACATTTTGAGAGTGAATTAGGCCTACTGGGAGTACTGCGGAAACCACTTTAAAAAAGCGCACCCAAATATCTACCTTAAGGTGGTGTGGAAACGGTGGCGTTTCCTTGCCACGAAATATTTTTTTTCCCCAGAAAATTATGAGTAGAACCATCTCAAGCAGAACGCGATTACAAGTTGTAATCGTTACGTCATGTATCGACATGAGATGTCTTACGGGAAACGCTTATTATTATATACAAGAGACTTTATACTCTTTGATATGCGTATTCGAATATTCTTGTACGAACATTGGTCGCAATGTTCGTACAAGAATATTTTGTTCTTTCCTGACGAAAGAACAAAAAAAACTTCAATGTCAATCAAAACAAAGGCTCCAGTGGAAATCCAAGAGAAACGGGCTAAATAAGAGCCAGGCGCTGTTGGTGATCCACAGAGATGTAACTCCAATCGTGCTGATAGAGGTTGATATCCCGGCCACCCGATGGTACGCGTTGATATACGGCAGTCGGCAGCACCGGCGTTACATACATGTATCACTTTACGTTCGGGCAGTACATCCCGGGAAAAAAAGAATATATATAATTATATATAAATATACATGATTATATATAATGCAATTATATATGAATTTTGTCTCTATATGATCATATATACCCACACAGCAAAATATATCACCAAGATATCTAGAAGATATCTGAATGACGGAATATCTGATTGCGCAAGATATCATAAGAATATCTCACCAAGATTATAAAAAGCCATGATAACTTTATCTCAGATATGATATCTGATTCTGCATATATATTGGATATATATGCCTCATTTAAAAGCAGACATGTTATATACAACCCAAATAGCAAGAAGAAAAGAAGAATTCTTTTTAAATTCTCGATTTATAAAATTAATTCTTTTTCCATATTTATTTTCTGTTCTAAAATTATTCTTAAGAGTTCAAAAGAAATTCATTTTTATGTCACCAATTCTGAGTCCTTCTTCAAATATAAAAGTTCTTTTCATAAGAACTCGCAATAAATTCAAAATTATGCTTCGATACTATTTCAATGTTTTACATTTTGCTATCTCTGCACTGTATGATATGTCGGAGGTATCACGAAAAATATTAGAGCCAAGTGTCTCACAGGCTCGCCTCTTATCTTAGTGCGTAAGGATTTTTGCTTACGAGAAGGTACTGGCGCATGTAGCCACGTCGCGGCAGCGCATGTTACTATAGCGCTCGCCCGAGCAAAAATTTTCTAAGACCCTTCGCGACATGTTGCTTTTGCGCCGCGGTCGTTACCTCCGGCGCTGCCCGAGGGAAATTTTTCTAAGTTCCCTTGCGGCGTGTGGCTTTCGTCGACGTACGGTACGGACGAATCGGTACGGCGTCCAAGTCCTCTCGGATTGTTTTATTGGCTACAAATAAAGTTGAGTTGATCTTTATAAAATATAAGAGCTAACTGTGAACTGGCCATATATTCGAATGCAAATGTTGCAGAGATGTCTTTTTCAAAGATATAATGTGATATCGAGTAATGATGTCCTGCAGATATGCTATGAATATCTGAAAATAAGATATCTCAGATTTGACTTAAAATTGTAGGCATAAAGATATCTGGCTATATCTCAGATATATTTTGTTGTATGGGTAATTATATATAATCATATATAAATCATATATGAACATATATAATGAGATTATATATGTACAATAAACAGTAACTACGCTCGTATAAATTGAAAATTAATAGAAAAAACAAAGGCCAATAAACGAGCAATAAAAGATGTTTAAAAACATATAATAAATTAGTATAAATACATAGAACGGAACGTTTCGACTTCACTGAGTCTTCTTCAGCCGTGGTAATTATTAAAAATTCGTCGTGTTACAATAATATGACATTCTTAAGCCTATCGAGCCACATCACTATTCGATTGTCTAACGATCACATACTGAGTCTATGTCGATGCATCTGCGAAGTCGAAGTCAGAGATGAAATGTAGTCAGTGAAATTGCGTAATTGATTCTTCGTTCGGAGGCGAGAATAAATTGGGTCTAGTCCATAATTGTTCTCAGAATGTGTGGTCAAAATATAAAAAGGTTTTTCTGCAAAGATCGTGTATAACTGAGATGATTGTCGTAAGTATAAAACCGTTGAAACTTACAAGTATTCGTCAGGACGTAAAATGTGCTATGTAATGCTCTTTCTCGTTTCGCGGATGTCAAATGACTGCGCGGGTTGTCGGGACGAGCAGAGTTATAAACAAATAACAATGTAACCGAACATTCTTTAAAACTTGTGATTGGCTAACTCGTCAAGTATACTAAAATATGATTCGTCAAGAAATTCTGTGTCCGTATTAGAGTTGATCCCGTTTTTTTGTTCTTTGATATGTAACATCTCTGAAATTAGTCTTTTATGAAAATTAGGTTCGGAATCGAGTATCGATGTATTATCCCAATCGAAAGTGTGATTAAATTTTGTGATATATTCGGAAATCACAGAATGTCTTGACGGGTCCGCCCTGATGTTGCTCTTATGTTCTTTTAGTCTGGTTTTCAGTTGTCGTTTTGTTTGTCCTACGTACGAAGCACTACAATCTTTGCACGAGATCTTATAAATTACATTATTATTCGAAGTTTCAGGATTTTTGTCTTTCTGTGCTTTTACGAACCTACCAAGATTGTTGAGAACTCTGTATCCTATCATATGCTCCTCGCTGTTGAGTAAATGAGCAGCTTTGTTCGATATGTTTCTTATAAACGGAATAACTATAAATTTTTTGTTCTGTATTGTGTCGTCGCTATGTTGATTTGATAGGTCATTTTCATTTGTGTATTTAAGTTTATTGTTAATTAAATACTTTAATCTCAGATTGACTTTCTTGAAGATTAGTTTGAGAGGATACCCGTTATTCAATAGAATGTCGATAATTAATTCCAAATTTTTAGTGTGGTACATGGGGTGGGACAGCAGGTTAGCTCTGTCGACCAAACTGAATATTGTACCTATCTTGTGACAATCTGGATGACCCGAGTAGTAAGAAAGGTATCTGCCAGAAAACGTTTTCTTATGATACCAATCTATGTATAAGATGTTATCAATAACATGCAGAATAGGTCTAAGAAGTTTAAACTACGATCCACCTCATATTCCACAGTAAATCTCAATCTCTCGTGATAATTGTTGAAAATGTCTACGATCTCTTGTATTTTATCGGAGGGTGCTGCCATTATTATGTCATCACATAGCGGCGATAAAAAGTCAAAACTAATCCGGTCAATCTCAGTGATGTTTCCTCTAGGTCTTGCATCACGACGTCAGCAACTATCGGGGATAGTGGCGATCCCATTGGTGCGCCGTAGGTTTGTCCGTATATCACGTTATTAAAAGTGAAATATGTAGATGTGTGTGTTAATACAAACTCAAGAGCTATTAAAAATTCTTTTTTCGGTATTCTTGTTTTTCTGCTTATGTATCTCCAACGGTTGCCAACCCCCCTGATTACAAGATCCAAAGGAATGTTGGTGAACAGTGACGTTACGTCTAGTGAGATTAAAACATCCGAACTGGAGATTTTTTTGTTAAAGAGTTCTCTGTATAGATCGAAACTATTATTTACATGACCAACCGCATGGGGAATGCCCTCCGCAATTATATCATGCAGATATCTTGCGAAGGCATATAAAGCCGTGTTTACTGAAGAGACAATGATTCTAAAGGGGTGATTTTCTTTATGAATCTTCGGGAGTCCATAGGCTTTTGGTAGGAGAGAATCGCTAGATCGGAGTCTGTATAAGTCTTGTTTAGAAATGTAATCCTTCTGATGCCACAATTTCAATAAGTTATTTAATTTATTTTCAATTTGTTTGGACGGGTTTTTTGTGACCACCTTGTATGTACTAGTATCGTTTAGTATATTTTCCATTTTTTGTATATAGATGTTTTTATTTAAGGCTACTGTGACGTTTCCTTTGTCACTCCTGGTGAAAATGATGTCGTTATTTTCAATACAAAAACGTTGGGTCGTTTTGTGCATTGAAAATAATCTATTACTAATTGTGTCATTAGTCGGATTCGTATGTAAGAAGTTGTGAAATTGTGGAATAACAAAATTACGTGTTTTGGTGAGGTTTTTTATGTTGTGGCGTTTAGTGTTGCCCTCGATATCCTTGATGAATTCGTGGATAGCTTTCTTTTTATTGTAATTCAGTGGAAGGCAAAACTTGCCTCCAAGTTGTAATAAATTTGTGACATCAGAAGGGATTTCTTTATTGGACAAGTTTATAAACCATTTGTCATTCGTTTTATTTAGAGGATTTGGATTGATTGTAAATTTTCTGGGATCAACAGACATTTCTATTGTGGAGATTATATATGATTATATATATGTAAATATATATAAACATATATGACCATATATAGTTTAAAACAATTTAGCTTCCGAAGCGCGGATCTAGCTCGCGGCTGGTCAGGGTTCGGAGTAGGCGCGGAGGAAGACACAAGACTCGGTTAAAACAAAAAAGTCAATAAGATTTATTCTAATAAGAATACATTCGTGAGGTCGCGGAGATCGAAAGCGCGAATATCGTAGCAAAGATATATACAAACATCGCGGAGATTGACGGCGCGAATAGCGTAGCGGAGATATATACAGAGATCGCGGAGATCGAAAGCGTGAATATCGCAGTGGAGATATATACAGAGATCGCGGAGATCGAAGGCGCGAATATCGCAGAAGAGATATACAAAGATCGCGGAGATCGAAGGCGCGAATATCGTAGCGGAGCTACGAGGGTAAGTCAATAAATAAGTCGCAAAACTGGACATTTATTCCTAACTTCCTGACATTTATTTCACTTTTACGGTATAAGAGAAACTGACGTTTGCGACTTATATATTGACTTAGCCTCGTATATACAGAGATCGCGGAAATCACAAGCGCGAATATCGTGGAAACGATATGTACAGCGAAGCGGGGTGACGGCCAGCGATTGGCGTTGCAGAATGAAGTACGTGTATTCGTGAATGCGGATTGGCGGGCGCGCGGGCTCGCGAAATACGGCGCGCGGATTCGGTGATGGTCGGCGCGGGAGCGCGGATCCGGGCGCGGCGGTGATTGTACACGGTGAGGACCGTACGTGAAGACGGTATCGTGCGGCTAAGATCCTTAGCGAGTATAAAGAAGGACTCTTTATACCCTGGCGCACCGATACGTCAGGACGTTAGATGCGGTAGCCAAGATCATTGACGAGTAGAGAGTAGCTCTCTTATCCTGGTTCACTGCGGTATCGTTTGCGGATCGAGGTTTTATCGGACGGGATCGAGTCAACCCCCCAGATACTTCACTTGGCGGAGCCAGAGAGAGAGACTCTCTACCTCCTGGTTGTGTTCGAGTTTAGGATTTCGGGATCCGTGAGCAGCGGAGAATCGGTTACTGGCTCACGGCGGAATCTGATATTTTTCTAAAAAGACCGGCGTTTATATACCCCTCGGCGCCGTCAGATGGCGGCGGGGGTATCGGCGACGGCGAGCGCTGGGATAGATCGGCGGTACGTTCGAGTACCACGACGCCGCGATTGCGTTCGGCGGCTTTTGGTCGTTTTCGGCACCGCTCGGCGCTCCGAGTCGGTTGCAGCGGTAAGTTCTTTCGCGGACTTATACGCGAGATAATATCAAGAGACATGGTAGTGTCTCGCGCCAAGTACGCGTAGAGCGAGACGCACCGTGACTCTTTTACGTGAACGCACGAGTTGCAGATACCCAAGATTTTGAGATCTCAATAACGAGTGAAGTGATCAAGTTCTAAGTAGGCTTGATCGATAGCTTGGAGTCGATTTATATAAGTGTTTTTATTTTCCGCTACGTGCCCTACGAGCGGAGATATTGTAACGCAAAGTCTGAAATGTTAAATTTTACAATTAAGAAACGTCGTCGTCGTCGGACAAAAATGGCGTCTGTACTTTTTCTATTTTTGACACGAGAGGGCAGTGATGCCCGTGCAGACCGCATGCACTGCAGTGCACTCGTGCACTATCGCAGTGCGTGACAGTTTGTACGTACGTGTACCCTTATGAAAAAGTACACTCAACTTTGATGGTTAACACCCAAATTTGAGTATTAACACTAAACTTACGCCCAAATTTGAGAGTTAACACTCAAATTTGGGCGTAAGTTTAGTGTTTGTCATCAAAGTTAAGTGTCAACACTTAAATTTAGGTGTAGATTGAGTGTTGACCATTAAGGTTTAGGTAAGTTGTGGGTTTAATCCTCAATGATGAGTGCATATTGGGAGTTTATTCTCAATGATAAGTGTCTAGGTTGGGGATTAAGCCTCAATATTTAGTGTAGGTTGGAGATTGATCCTCATCGTTGAATGTTGGTTTGGTGTTAACAGAGTGTTAACCTTTAATGTTCTATGTCGATTTAATCAGTGTCACCATGATCTCTTTATCGTTAAGTGTCGTTTAAATGTATTGTGTTAATCTTCGTGTGTTTTAAGTGTCAATTGACGGTCCTTATTATTATTAATCGAGTATTGATTAGTAGTAGCTGGATATAATTGTACAGTATAGTCGACTGATGAAATAATTGCAATAATATAATACAAAATAAAATAAAAGTAAAACATAAATAAAAGGATGAAAAGTAATATATTATTACTTTGTTCAAACTATTTTTTAATAAATATTTATATTAATTTATAACATAACTGTAATTAAAATTAAAATTTAAATATTATTATTATTAATTTCTAAACACTAAATGTTATTATAAATTATAATTAATAAATTATATTTCGAAAAAATTATATTACGTACTATTGTGTGAATTGAATGTATTTTGTACAAATAAATACAGAATGGTTGCTGCTACTTCATTTTTCTCTATTAATTAGTTTGAACAACTTTTGTTTGAAAAATTCTTTTATTTGCCTAATACTTTTTGAGATATTGAAAGAAAACTTGATAACTTTTTCAATATTTAGCTTGTGATATCTTGATGATTGTTTGCCAGAGAAAAAAATGGTATAGAGGACTTTTTGTTTGTCTTAAGAATATGCTGTTACAATACCCTTATAAAAAAATACACTCAACTTTTGGTGTTAACCGTTAAAAAAACACCAAAGAAAAACCCTTAAAGTTGGGTGTGATTTCGGACCGCCTATTGAAGGTTAACCATTATTTGAAGGTTAACCTTCAATTGGCGGTCCGAAATTACACCCAACTTTAAGAGTTTTTCTTTGGATAATGGTTAACCTTCAAGTGATAGTTAACCTTCAATTAATGGTTAACCTACAATTAATGCCATTAATGGTTAATCTTCAATTAATGGTTAATCCTTAAAAATGACGGTACAAACCCTAAAAATGTGAACCCTTAAATGAAAGTAACACCCAAAGAGAATAAACTCCATATTTAAATGTTCTCAATTTGCTTCCGCCGATAATACATACCCGCAAAAGAGAACATCACCACACACTATGTAAAGTTTATATATATATTTATATAATAAGGTTTTATTTCGTGTACCAATTACCAAATTTTATGTTCGGGATTGTATGAAGGATGGCCGGGACACCCTTGTCAGAAGGATCGACGGATTGGCAGGGTGATCTCAATTAAGCACTCACTATTTCTTCGCAGTTTCAGTTTATTTAGCAAGCAGTATACCCGCTGATGCGGGGCGATAAGCTCGCTACGACGGACCGGAGTCAGGAACGCGGCAGCGCGTAACCGGAACGTCGAGATAATTGTCGAGCGTTTAAAGTTTTCGAGAGTAACGCACTCGCAACGTGGTTCGCACTATGGCACTGCGCTCTCACTGACATCCGGCTCGCTCCCGAGTCGCGGCTGGCCGTGGTGGAGTATCGGGATTAACGCCCGCACGTAGAGTACCCAAGGTTAACCTTCAATTGGTGATCCAAAAATCACACCCAACTTTAAGGGTTTTCCTTTGGTGTTTTTTTAACGGTTAAACACCAACAGAGTTGAGTGTATTTTTCCGTAAGGGTACAGCGCGGTCACCCATCCGAGTCAGTACCGCACCTAACATCGCTTGACATCGATGATCGAACAGACTAGTGGCGATCCTTTGATTCTGACGCTTCCTTGTTGCTTATACTCCTATATAACTTATCTTTATAGCGTTCAAAAATCGTGTATTGATCATAACTGGTAAATATTAAAAATAATAATGCAATTACAATTAATGTACAATAATTATTAATATAAAATTCGTATATTTAACATAATATAATATTAATATAATAACGTTAACAGCATGCATGAGAACGCCTAAAGACGCTACCTGACAAAATAAAGAATTTATTTAATGAATTAAAAAATAATTAAGAATCAAAAAAGAAACATAAATCTAAAAAAAATCTATTCTTTATGTATGTGTGTGCATATATGTTCACGGAGTAAATTATAGTACTATATTATCAATACTCGATTAATAATAATAATAAGGGCCGTCAATTGACACTTAACACGAAGATTAACACAATAACATTTAAACGACACCCAACGATAAAGGGATCATGGCGACACTGATTAAATCGACATAGAACATTAAAGGTTAACACTCTGTTAACACCAAACCAACATTCAACGATGAGGATCAATCTCCAACCTACACCAAATATTGAGGCTTAATCCCCAACCTACACTTATCATTGAGAATAAACTCCCAATATACACTCATCATTGAGGATTAAACCCACAACTTACCTAAACCTTAATGGTCAACACTCAATCTACACCTAAATTTAAGTGTTGACACTTAACTTTGATGACAAACACTAAACTTACACCCAAATTTGAGTGTTAACTTTCAAATTTGGGCGTAAGTTTAGTGTTAACACTCAAATTTGGGTGTTAACCATCAAAGTTGAGTGTACTTTTTCATAAAGGTATATATAATTATATATAATCTTTCTTTCCCGGGAAGTTACTACAGAAGTAACGCTCGTGTAAACAATAGTATGACAGCGCGTTGAACCGGCTGAATGAACACACTATCTGCACTGAGCGCAGAACGTACCCTTATGGAAAAATACACTCAACTTTTGGTGTTAACCTTTAAAAAAACACCAAAGAAAAACCCTTAAAGTTGGGTGTGATTCCGGACCGCCAATTGAAGGTTAACCATCATTTGAAGGTTAACCTTCAATTGGGGGTCCGAAATCACACCCAACTTTAAGGGTTTTTCTTTGGATAATGGTTAACCTTTAAGTGATGGTTAACCTTCAATTAATGGTTAATCCTTAAAAATGACGGTACCCTAAAAACCCTAAAAATATTAATCCTCAAATGAAAGTAACACTCAAAGAGAATAAACCCCCTTACTTGAATGTTCACAATTTGCTTCCGCCGATAATAATACATACCCGCAAAAGAGAACATCACCACACACTATGCAAAGTTTATATATATGTATATATATATATATATATATATATATATATATATATATATATATATCTATAAAGGAAGATGTCCTGACTGACTGACTGACTGACTGACTGACTCATCAACGCCCAGGCCAAATCCCTGAACCTAGAGACTTGAAATTTGGAGGGTGTATTCCTCTCATGACGTAAGCACCCACTAAGAAAGGATTTTTAGAAATTCCACCCCTAAGGGGGTGAAAAGGGGTAAAATGTGTTTTCTCGACTGTCCTGACTGACTGACTGACTGACTCATCAACGCCCAGGCCAAACCCCTGAACCTAGAGACTTGAAATTTGGAGGGTGTATTCCTCTCATGACGTAAGTACCCACTAAGAAAGGATTTTTAGAAATTCCACCCCTAAGGGGGTGAAATATATAAAGGAAAAGATGTCCTGACTGACTGACTGACTCATCAACGCCTAGCCCAAACCCATGAATCTAGAGACTTGAAATTTGGAGGGTGTATTCCTCTCATGACGTAAGCACCCACTAAGAAAGGATTTTTAGAAATTCCACCCTTAAGGGGGTGAAAAGGGGTAAAATGTGTTTTCACGACTGTCCTGACTGACTGACTGACTGACTCATCAATGCCCAGCCCAAACCCCTGAACTTAGAGACTTGAAATTTGGAGGGTGTATTTCTCTCATGACGTAAGTACCCACTAAGAAAGGATTTTTAGAAATTCCACCTCTAAGGGGGTGAAAAGGGTATCTATAAATATATAAAAAAAATGTTCTGACTGACTGACTCATCAACGCCCAGCCCAAACCCCTGAATCTAGAAACATGAAATTTGGAGAGTGTATTCCTCTCAAGGGAGAGGGAAAGTGAGAGAGGGGGGGAGAAAGAGGGGGGGAGAGAGGGAGAGGGAGAGGGAGAGGGAGAGGAGAGAGAGGGGGAGAGAGAGAGAGGGGGGAGAGGGAGAAGGAGAGGGAGAAGGAGAGGAGAGGGAGAGGGAGAGGGAGAGGAGAGGGGGAGAGAGAGAGAGGGGAGAGAGAGAGAGAGAGAGAGAGAGAGGGAGATACTATTTGCGTGTCTTATTACACATGTCCTCCGGGGCGAAGCCCGGGTAACCAGCTAGTATATATATATATATATATATATATATATATATATATATATATGTTACGGGAAGTTTGATTAATTCAGTCATTATGCATAATGGCCGGGCGATATGCATAATTCCCGCTTCTTTTGGGACATTTGAATAATAAAAGCAAAAATGTTCAAATTAATCAAACTGACCGGTCATTATGCATAATACCCACAGACAAGTGGGAAATGTGATTAACATATTAAAATATCTTTCTAAAAAGAATGGCAGTCTGTCTATAATTTAAACTTTCTTACTTACGATGAGTTCATGCACTAAAATATTTTATATTTTGTGTTTAAACATAATTTATAATAGACAAATTAATGAATTATTTGGTAAATGTGCAGAATAGTGACCTCCTCACCGATTTCGTTAAACTTAGACTTAATCGACGCGTTTTTGCACAAAACGACCGAATCTGGCAGAAAAAAGTATCGCTCTGCACCGCGAAGCGAAATATAGGTTTGCGACGCGCTTTGAACACTTAAATACTTTTAAAGCGCGTCATCTAACCTATGTAGGTTAGTGACGCGCTTTAAACAGTTAAATACTTTTAAAGCGCGTCATCTAACCTATGTAAGTTAGTGACGCGCTTTAAACAGTTAATCAAATAAGATGATTTATCAAAATGACCATTCAGCATTGGGAAATATGCATAATGACCGGGAAATTTGATTAATTCCTCTCTATTAATCATTTTGACCGAACAAATTGGGAATTATGCATATTGCCCGGCCATTATGCATAATGCCCAATTTATCGAATTGCCCGTAACATATATATATATATATATATATATATATATATATATATATATCTCCAGATAGCCAAGCCTGCTTTTAGCAGGCTTTACAAACTGTGTGCCGCAAGCTATACTGGCATAATCTTAGCAGTAACAAAGCATGATCTGCCGTATCAGATAATGTTCGTAGAAATGAAATAGAATTCTAGCAGAATCTGACGTCATAATATGATGCCAGAAATAGGATTTTAGGGCATCCATCAACATAAAAACAGGGTCGCGAGATAAATGAAGAACCTTAATAAAAGAGAAATCGGCGATAGCCGAAAAACAAATGAGTCACTGGAGGAAGCGATGGGTTGCACCCCCAATAAGACAGTGGGGGCTTTACGAGAAGACTCACCAATGAACAGTCGGAAAAATCGACAACCGTCTCTAGCTTTCTAGGATAGGTGAAAACTTAAGAATCCACCTCTTGGGTGAAGACCATCTCACCCAATAAGAAATCCTTAAACACAAATTAGAAGAATCCCGCCAACCAAAAGTCCCAAAAATGAAAACCAGACACATCCCGCACGAAATCCACCCCTTCCATTCTTTACATTTTCCTATATAAACCCTGACATTACGGCACTCGCTCTCAAAGCTTCTGAGCCTCTTCAAGCCTCCCAAGCTTAGTCTCATGGTTTCTCGGCATTATAATCGTGATCTCTTCCGTCTTTGAGTCACGATTCAACACTTAGAGTCAGTGCAAGACATCCGACCGCACATCACTCACTCCGAGTCATCCTCCAACCAAGGTTCATTTCGACAGGGAGCCCTTCAAGAATTCACCAAGTAGTAAGTCTCGTAATCCTTTCTCTTTTTCGTGTTATCGTCCCCCTTCTCAAGTGGTCTATCGACTATTGGATCCCCGGGAGTTTATCATAACGAGTCTATTACTATCGTGGGTTTGGGTCGATCGGTGTAAGCATTAGATTCGCGGCGGTCGTTGGCGTTGTCGCGGGTCTGGTTGACTTGTCGGCCTTTGGCTCCCAGCGTCTTCGTCGCTGTCGCGGACTCAGCTGATTCACTGACACCTTGAGCTCGTAACGATTTCCTTTTTGGGTTTTTCTTTCGTATGCTTCCGACCGGGTCTGAGGAAGATCGACCACTAAATAAATAAAATAATTTTAGTGGACCCGGAAGTTCCACCCCCTCGAAGGCGGAATCTCCGCTCGATCAAGCGGAAGAGGAATCGTCGAAATCGGCGAGCGCGAAAGAACCTGAGAAATTTAGTGTCGGAGTTCCTCCGACACGAACGCGAGAACGCCGATCCTCCGCGCCTCGCCACTCCACCACGTCCACCCGCTCAGCGGAAGGAGCCGCTATCGCCGCCTCCTCAATTTAATTCGCTTTCTTGCCCCCTGTCATACCGCGTGATTCCCGATACTCCCGACTCCTCGCCCCTGTTCGAACCCTCTTATTCCCCGATTCGCCCTGGAGAATTACCCGTCTCCCCTTCTCCTACACCTTCCTCACATCTAAGTCCCATACGCGAGAGATCGTATCCCCCTGTTCCTTTCGAGGAACCTTCCAGGGGACCATCTCCAGCGTTGTCCACCACCTCGAGCGTGGAGATTCTCGAGGAAAGTCCCGTACGCCCGCACTTCCTTTCTAATATTCTCACTTATTTTCCCCGCTACACAAACCGAATTCCCGAAGGAACTCCTACCATCGGTCCTGGGGAGTTCGACATAGACGAACTCCGTTCCCTCATCCTCAGGGCCGATCCGAACCATTCTATTTCTACCTTCATCCCCGACCATGAATTCCCGTATTTAATTCCCGTTAGCCTCCTAAAAGACCTTTTCCACTGCTCCACCATCACCCTCAAAGAAATTATCGATCCCGAGGTCATTACCCTAGGTTAACCTACAAAACCTGTTAGAATAAATTTAATTTATATATTATTTAATCTTATATGTTTTGATAACTATACACTTTTCATTTCATCCGACTTTAGTATGTTTGATTTAATTTAATAACACCACACATATACTAAATTTAGATAACTTCATTCCAACCAATTGTAATAATAGCGGGCAGAATGTTCATTTTCAAATAGGTTTCCCCTCAAAAATCTTGCCCGATCACCCCCGCACTTATGTAACACCCGCGAGAAATACACACATATACCTTACACATACACTTTTATTGTAACATGTTTTCAATCCCGTGTTTAATTTGCCTAACTCTTATCCACTGTAAAACCAACAGTTCACCTAACTTACACCTTTAAATTTATAATAAATGCTTTATTTATGTTAAAATTAAATATTTCCATTGATTTGTAACTTAAGACCTCACCCACTACTCATCCCTCTCTCGAGATTGCACGAGGTCCGATCCTGAGTTAAAGGGATTAAATTCCTTGACTCGAAAGAGGACCGACGATCGCACCGCTCACGGAAGGCGTCCCTTGGACGTTGACCCTTCCTGAGCCATAAAAGTGCGTTCGGCTCGCGCCACGCGCCTCAGAGCGTGTACCTGCGAGCAACATTTGTAAGTATCTGGTTGCGTCCTTCCTTACCCCTACCCCTCTGGTTAGCCTTTCCTTCGCTTCCCAGTTTTTCTTATCCTAATCCCCGGGTTGGACGTAACAACTAGATATGAGTCATAATAGTCTGGTGCCTTTAATTGTGTGCTATTATTTGACTTTGTATTTATATAGACTTTTTCTGAAAAAGCATTAACTCTATTTCTGTTATCTTTCTTAACCATATAGTTAAAAAAGATAATAGAAATAGAGTTTATGCTTTTTTTAAAGCAGAAAATAATTGGTTTTTTGAAAAGTCTATATAAATACAAAGTAT
This sequence comes from Temnothorax rugatulus, assembly GCA_035220575.1. Lineage (NCBI taxonomy): Eukaryota > Metazoa > Arthropoda > Insecta > Hymenoptera > Formicidae > Temnothorax > Temnothorax rugatulus. Next base: position 75,692 of record JASTWL010000326.1, read on the forward strand.
AATAAATACAAAGTCAAATAATAGCACATAATTAAGGGGGCATATACACCTAGAATGGTCAAAAAAATCGTTTTTTCAATTTTTGCATTTTCTTGAAGCTTAGGATCTGAAGAATATGTGGTGAAAATTTCAAGTAAATATTTCAAGAAATAACGAAGTTATGGCAGAAAGAGTGCACGCCTTTGTTGGACGCGCGCTGCGCCGCGTTGCCAAGTTTATTTTTGAATCGGTTATTTAATTTTTTTTCAATATTTATGCATATTCTCAGATGATTTTGGCATTCCATCCGTAGAAGACTATGGGATCGACCATTCTGTGTAAGTCGAAGAATTCCGTGATTTATTCTCAAACTTTCAATTGCGTTTTTATGAAAACCACGTTTCTCAAACTGGTACTCAAAACATCTCGAAAACCACTGAACCGATTACCTTGAATTTTTGTGTGCTTATTGTACACATAATTATCTAGTCTTTGTCATAGGATTTTTTTTTTTCAATAAAGTATTGAGACTCGTGAAAATGTCAACATTAAAAACGGCGATGCGAGTCAGCGCGGAACGTGGAGCGCAATAAAGTTTAGGCATGTATTTACATATAACGAACGTTTCGGCTCCTCATTTGAGCCATCTTCAGCGTTTATTAATAAAATAAAACTATTCCTGCGGAGATCGAAGCAGCAAACTCCCTTCCTGGAGAGATGTCATGGCAACAAGGCAAATAAATCCAGTTGCGGTGGACATTCCACTAAAATCGAAAAAACTATAAGTTTATCGTTACAGAAAGGAAAAAGGAGAAAGCTCACCTTAAGCTCCGCAGTAGTCGAGACAAGTACAAAATAAAAAAGTCGCAGCAATACAATGTAAAACCGGAGAGTAGCACATCTCGGAGATAAAGTAAGAACATTGCAGTCAACGTAACGTTAGAGTCGAAATGAAAAGAAGGTCGCAATGTATGTAGATCGGAGCCGTTATCGTAAACAATGTATACGGCCAAGGAAGGAAACCGAAAGCTAAATATTGCTTACGATAGGCAAGTAAGCGTGGTGAAGAAAATCGGTATCCGATTGGAGGTTTAAGCCGAGGCGTTGTTGGCTTTTTAAAAAATGGTTTACCATTCCTTATTTTCCGTCACTTTCTATCAAATTTAAAAATATTTTTAGGCAATCAGACACTCATTTATCATACTACAGTATTAATAAATTGAACAAATTTATCAAAGTTCAGAAGGATGCCCTTCCGCGTTTCTCAACGAGTAATGTGGTCTACAGGATTTGTTGCCGGGATTGTGACGCATCATATGTGGGACAGACTGGTAGACAATTAAAAACCAGAATATCCGAACATCGACTCCACATCAATAGAAATAGTTCCTCCCACTCTGTGATTACTGATCATAGAACTCAAAATAATCACGACTTTAATTGGGATAACGTTGAGATCTTGGATCACGAAAGATTTTATCATAAGCGACTCGTTTCGGAGGTTCTATACATTAGCCAACAACGCCTCGGCTTAAACCTCCAATCGGATACCGATTTTCTTCACCACGCTTACTTGCCTATCGTAAGCAATATTTAGCTTTCGGTTTCCTTCCTTGGCCGTATACATTGTTTACGATAACGGCTCCGATCTACATACATTGCGACCTTCTTTTCATTTCGACTCTAACGTTACGTTGACTGCAATGTTCTTACTTTATCTCCGAGATGTGCTACTCTCCGGTTTTACATTGTATTGCTGCGACTTTTTTATTTTGTACTTGTCTCGACTACTGCGGAGCTTAAGGTGAGCTTTCTCCTTTTTCCTTTCTGTAACGATAAACTTATAGTTTTTTCGATTTTAGTGGAATGTCCACCGCAACTGGATTTATTTGCCTTGTTGCCATGACATCTCTCCAGGAAGGGAGTTTGCTGCTTCGATCTCCGCAGGAATAGTTTTATTTTATTAATAAACGCTGAAGATGGCTGAAATGAGGAGCCGAAACGTTCGTTATATGTAAATACATGCCTAAACTTTATTGCGCTCCACGTTCCGCGCTGACTCGCATCGCCGTTTTTAATGTTGATTTTTTTTTTCATTGCTTACTTTTTGTTTTATGGGCAAATTAAGAAAGAATTTTTCCTTCTAAATCATAACGTTAAATTCATATGTCCGCCATTTTGTCAAAAATTGATATTTTCAAAATCGGCTATGACAAAGACTAGATTATAGTATCTATTTTAAGAATCATTTTGGTTTTTTTGTTTGAGATGATTTTTCAAGAAATGGCAATGGGTACCATTTGCGGTAATTTTTTTGCGACGCTCCGAAAAAGATGCCACAACTTTTTTAATTTTGAAAATTTTTTAATAAAAAAATTCAAACATACTCTCGAAAGTACGTACTTTTTACTAGAAAAAAAATCCGACTCTAAAATTCAGACAGTTCCTCTAAAAAAAATCCCCAAAATGACCTTTTTTTCCCGCTCCTAGGTGTATATGCCCCCTTAAAGTAAGGCGCCAGACTATTATAGGACAGGTTGCCATTATATTGTATTATTACTGTAATTTCATGCACTTTTACGTCACTACGCATGATCATGTGTGTCTGCATCATGTCGGTATGACAGACATTCTAACCACGCAACTATCAATTTTAGTACTTAACAACTTTTTTCTAATTGAGAGCAACAGTTTTAACTTATTGATTCGTTTTGTGCACCAAAATACACAAAATTAAAATTTTAGCCAAATCGGTGAGGAAGCCCCTCTCCTTCATAATAACCTTTTTTAAACCACATTTAACTGCAATAATTAAATTATTTATGTTCAACCAATTAATAATTTTCAAAATATAAATAATTTACCTGAGACTATTTATTTATTATTGAAAAAATTAATAATTATTTTCCATTAATTATTAATTTTCAAATAAATAGTAATTTATTTTTTTTATAAACTATTTATTAATTATTTTAATAATAAAAAATTTATTTCTACTAATTATCAGTTTACAAAAGAAATTAATTCATTTTCACCTAAATATTAATTTTTGAACTAGAAATTTTTCTTTGACAAATTACCAATTCTTTAAGTAATCTACACTTCTTACAAAAATTAAAAGAACACTAAATTTATGTTTAAAAATAGGCAAAATTCAAGCAGCTGTAACTTTTTTAAAAATGAACGAAATTTAAATTTAAAAAATGGATTTTAAAGCTTGAAATCTCTACTTTCGAAAGGTTATTATTATTTTTTAGTTTCTGTGAGTTTGGTAATTTTTACTGTGACGTTGCACCGTGTGCCCGTCACTTGTACCTTAGAGTCCCTCTAATAAGAGTCGCGACAACAGGCTGTAACTTTTGATTGGTCCGCCATTTTTCGGCAAAAGTACGTGAAACAGAAAGAGAAAGAGATATAAGAGAGAAAGAGAGAGCGATATGAATGTATATCACTTGTATATCTCTTTCTCTTTCTCTTTCTCTCTTATTTTGCCGAAACTCAAGATGTCGCGACTCTTATTAGAGGGACTCTATTGTACCTATGGCGCGTACGCCACCCGAACTTTTGTCTTACACGGGTATTAGTCGTCGTTTAGTTATTAGTCTAGTTACAGAAGGAAGCGACCGTGCGGCCCCACTTCGGCAGGGTGGCGCCATCCGTCGGTGCGGCGGAGCGCCCCAATTATAGGGGACCGCGGATCAAAGCGGAGACGATCGTCACTGTTGGGTCGATCGCGAGCGTGCGTGGACGTCCGGCGAGGAGTCCTGAGGGCCGAGAGTAAGCGAGGGCGGCGGCCCTACGAGCCCTATCGAGGAGGAAGGATCGAGGACCACCACGATTGTAAACGACCTGCAATCCCGAAAGTAAGGTAACGGGGGCCAGCGGGGCGGAAAGTCGAGTACCGTTCCGCGTATTTTGGAGATGTGCGTAGGATCGCTTCCCGACCTACGCACTAATGTCGTGAATCCCTCGGGATTATTGCTTATCGTATCGTCTTTACGGGTCTGACATATCCCGCCCGCTGCTACCCCGTAAGTAGATTAATAGGGGGTCCCTTTCGTCTCGACTCAGCAACCCGGTATATAATTTTGTGTGTGATAGCGTATCGGCGATCGACGGCGAGGCATGCCGTGTGTCACGAGTCTTGTGCGTGTTAGACGATCAGGCCCCGCGGATCGACTCAACAGTCACCCTTAGTGTTAGTCTTCGCGCTTCCGTTAATCTTCGTTTTGCGTTCCGTTAATTGTAAGTTTCGCGTTCTCGGTAGAATCGGCGGGCGTGGATTTGGTAAAGTTGTGCGGGACGTGCTCTCTATGCGGGCGTTCATTCTGAGGCGTGCCGGCACTCCGATACGTTAATTGCCGCGCCCGGTACTTAGAGTGTGAGGCGTCGGAGTCTCGTTCGAGGGTGCACCTCACGCATTACGCGTTCCTCGGGTGTAATATTGAGGATTGTCTGATGTAGAGATTATCGCTCAGAAATTCGCTCCGGCGGAGAGTATCCCGCGCCCCGGCGTGATTCGTATGAGAGAAGCACGTGATCGCGGCGTGAACCGTCCTTTACGTATCCGTGTATATGGTGCCTTCTCTCGCCCGGTATATATTAACATTTCGCGTCCATTATTCATTGCGTGTATTATTTTATTGCGAGTATTTCAGTGCGTGCATTATTCAGTGCATACATTATTTTGTCGCGAGTCTTTTCATTGCGTGTATTATTTCATTGCGAGTATTTTCATTGCGTGTATTATTTCATTGCGAGTATTTTCATTGCGTGTATTATTGCGTTGCGACTATTTCGTTGCGTGTATTATTCCCGTGCGTTTATTATTTCATTGCGTGTACAATTTGGTTGCGAGTATTTCACTGCGTGCGGTATTTCATTGCGGGTACTATCCTTCCCCGTACTTATAGCTATTGCGAGTATCCGTCTTTCGCGTATCTTCGTCTATTGCGTGTATTATTCTTCCGCGTATATTCTTCCATCGCGAACAGTATTATTCGGCGTACAGTTTCAGTGCGAGCATTCCCCGGTGCGTATAATATTCCGCTTCTACATCTGTCTGGCGCGTTATATTTCGAGGACCCCCGGTCCTGTAGCGTTTTGCGTGTGATCCAATATATCGAGGATAACCGTTCCTGGCGGAATTCCGTTTATGGTCGCGTGTATTTACGTTGTCAGAACTTCACGTGATCGACGTGTATACCGTAAGCCGCGGCGAAAGAGTCATTGTAAACCGGACTCACGCTCTCGGTACGTGACTCCAGCGAGGTAAATATCATCCCGCATTCCGCGTCTTTCGCCATAACCCGAGTATATTTGAACCGTCCTGAATATTATATCGCATTTGGAAGGAAGGTTGTATTACAGTTCTCATGATTTATATTATATTGTGATTTGGTACTATATGCTGTTGGAATTACTTCTTTTGTGTTCGTCTTCGCCTCACCACTGTCAACGCCATCCGTACCCCGCCTCTAGAAGAACCACGATCCTACCGTAAATACTGAGCAGTCGTCGCGATCGGCAAGAGCAAATTTAAGAGCTGTATCGATACTCATGTTGGAGCTGTTTAGAGTTAAGTTAGAGTGTTTTTCGCGTGATTAGAGTAAAAGGTGGTGTGGCCTTCTCCACACCTGGCGCCCAAAATATTGTGTGTTCGTATCTCGGTTTTGAAGTGCTCTGCCATCCAATCTTATATTTGGACGCCCTGTAGTCGCGCCTCACAACCTAGCAGCGGTAAATAGCGTCGCATTACATATAGAAACGAGCTGGACAAAATAGAAAATTTTCATCTCACTTTGTGGGCCTGTCACGTGCACAAAAAAAATCTGTGAAAATTTTCGACTTTCTAACGTGAAAGCTTGAAGTTTTCCTTGCAAAATCTTTTTTTAAAAATGTTTCTACGATTTTTTGTTACTGATTTAAAAGATTGTAAAATTGCTTAAGGAGAGTACACAAAATTGAGTTTTGGGAACTGTTAGGGGAACGAATAAATCTTACATATTCTTACGTATTTTAAGTCGTAGAATCCAAAAGTGGCCATAAAAATTATGTCTATAGTGGAGAAAACAGGGAAAACAAAGGAAAATGCAGAAAAACATAAAATTGTTTAAACTCTCAGACATAATTTTTTTATGTTTCTTAATGCAGAGTATTTAAAAGTACAAAAAAACATAAAGAATAAATTTGTTTTATTGTCCTGCACAATTGTTTTCTGGGTCAAAATGAAAAAGGGAAAAAATCGCTAATTTTTACATTATTTTCATCCATTTGTATCATGTCTACATGTTATTTAAGACAATTTGGAAATTATAGCGTTCAATAGACCAAAGTTTCAGCTTTAAGAATCTGTTTTTTGAATTGCGATACGATGATTTTTTAAAGACAGTTATGAGCAATCAAAGTCAAAATCTTCATTTCTTATTCAATCCACGATAACTTGTAACGATGCACCCCCGGAAACTGCATCGTTCCGGCATAAACGCCCTGCCGAGACCACCCAGCCGATCACCCGCAGGGTGAAGCACGGGCACGGTGTGCCCACCGTATTCTTTAAACGTTAGCATGTAAAGATAGAAAGTCCGCGAACGGACTTACCGCGACGACCGCCTCACCGAGCGAGGCCGAAGGCGACCGAAAACCGCCGAACGCGATCGCAGCGTCGGGACGCCGTAATACCCAACCGTTCCGCCACGCCGTCCCGGCGCTCGCGATTGCCGTCGCTACCCCCGCCACTCCGTAACGCCGTCGCGACGCGTATTTAAGCGAGCGTCGCTAACGATATCTTGCGATTCCCGATCATCCGTCTCACCGACCGCATCGATCCTGAGTTCCCGCACCGAGCTAGTCCGAAAGAGGGTAGACTGCCTCCGGCATACTCTGTCTTTACCGAGCGCGTCTCGGCAGAACGACCAGCGGTCCTTATCTTTATCCGAAGTCAGCCCGAAAAGAAGGTAGAGCGCCCCTGGCATTCTCTGTCTTCACCGAGTGTGTCTCGGCGAACGGCCAGCTTGATCCGAAGCCAGTCCGAAAAAAGGTAGAGCGCCTCCGGCCTTCTCTGTCTTCGCCGAGTGTGTCTCGGCGCACGACCAGCTTCATCTCCTGTCGCCTACCGCGCCGAATTACCGCGGTTTCGCGCGCGCTTCACGCGCGTCGCGCCATTTTCCCGCGCTCCGATCCGCGACGCCCGGAGACACCAGCCCCGCCCGTACCGATACCTACTGTGACGCGAATTGGTACACGGATCACCGAAAGAAACGGCTCCGCCCCGAGCGGACCGCGCTAATCCGCCCATCAGGGCGTCTAACACGCGCCGCCTGCGATCAACGCCGATCCGGCCGCTGGTGCCATCCCGCGAGTATTGTAAACGCGCGCCGTCTCTTGCACCACGCCGACTCGTTCTCGCGACTCTGTACATCGCGACCATCGGCTATTATACACCTCTTATCTCGCTGAGCGCGTTACCCTTAGACGCTCCACCCGCGCATATCGCAGTTCGGTACATCGCGAACATTTGTTATCCCCGCTTATTTTATTATAATAAACCTTTTGTTACCGAAACGAGACACTTCATTGTGCCGCGCCTCGCATCTGTTCCTCCGTGCCTCCTTCGAACCCGGCCACGCCGCGAGCTAGATCCGCGTTTCGAAGTCAGGTTGTTTCAAACTCAGTAATAAAAAATCGTGATACCATTTTTAAAAAAAGATTTTGCAAGGAAAACTTCAAGCTTTTACGTTAGAAAGTTGAAAATTTTCGCAGATTTTTTTTGTGCACGTGACAGGCCCACAAAGTGAGAGAAAAATTTTCTATTTTGTCCAGCTCGTAGTTTTCTATATGCAAAAATTACCAAACACACAGAAACTAAAAAATAATAGTAACCTTTCGAAAGTAGAGGTTTTAAGCTTTAAATTTTGTTCATTTTTAACAAAGTTACAGCTGCTTGAATTTTGCCTATTTTTAAAGATAAATTTAGTGTTTCTTTAATTTTTGTGAGAAGTGTATAATTTACTTTATTTAAATATTATTAATTTTTATGTAAATAGTAATTTTTTGTAACTCATTACTAATTTGTTAATTCAATAAAAATTTAATTTGTTGTTATTGCTAATTTTAGAAATAAGAAATAAAAATTTTTTGCCGATCCTTGCTTAACACTACAAAATGGGTGATATCAGTACAAAATTACCTTTTTCAAAAAAAGTAAAAAAAAGGCGCCAAGTACACGCAATGTATTGTTGCACTCCGGCGGCTTCCGCACGCTCACTATGTACTCCCGCACTCGCTTGCGCGTTCACTCGCGGTCCGCGGAATAAGGGACACAGATTTAACAAGGAAAGGATGGTTTATTACGAATGTTTACAAATGCAGAACGAGAACTGAAACGTCCGCTCGAGTTTCAGTGCGAAAGAAATGTGACAACCGGGCTGTATAAACAACACATAGCAACGCCCGTTGCTAAAGACGCTCCGCGGCGGAAAATACCGGGCGAAGCTGACAAATTCAGCGCGAATGCAACAGTATTTTGTAAATTCAAAAATCCAACTAAGTGGTAGCTTTATTTCTCCTTCACAAAATATATTACCTAACTTAACTCAAGTGACATGTATTTCAAAAAAAGATGTGAAATCTTTAAATTAAATTGCGCCAATTGCAAAGAGAATATGTATATTGCTTTGAAAGATAATATAATTGTTGTGCAACTACTTAAAAAAAATAAAACCCAAGTGGTATCTGTTCGGCGCCCATTGTACATAGTAGTCGTAAGTGCATAATAGTTCATTAGTTTGCATTAGTTTATAAGTTGATACACATTAGTCTATAAGTTGCTTCGCGTTGTATATATCGTAATCTTTATCGTTGGCGTACCTGTCGAAGCGCTACCAATCGGTAACTCCGATTTCGCGATTTACATGGTGACTCGCGCGAAACGTTGACGGACCGCGATAGTTGGCAATATTCGCGCGACCTCACCCGACTCGTGCTGCCCGCCCGCAGGTGGCAGCCCCAAGTATTGGGACCTTGGTACTCGCTCGCGCCGTACTTACAGGAGCGCGAGCCGGGAGAGTGCCGGAGCACTCTCACTCCAGTTTCGAACCCCATCGAGGCAACTAATGGGAGGAAACCCATCGAGACAGCTCATGGGAGACTGTCGAGTTAGACTCATCATTCGGATGTGGCCAAATCCAGACGCATCGCTCGGATGTCGTCATATACTCACTCATCGTCCGGATGTGATCGCATTAACACTAACGCCGTGCCTTGCCTGTCTGCCTGCCTGCTAGCCATTATTGCACGCTCTCGCCTGCCTTTGCTATTTGCACGCTTAGCTCTCCCGCTACCATGAAGGGCTCGCAGCCGCAGGAAGAACGCAGACGACCAAAGGAGCATTGCCCGACAAGGGCTGGGCAACGATACGGTGAGTCGCTTTCGCTTTATTATTTCGTTTCGCTTCTCGTTTAAACCTCGTGAGGGTACGGTCCCTCTGGTCCTTCGAGCATTAATATTTCGAACAAATCCGGGGAGCGCCCCATACCACCCCGAGCAGTATCTTTGTGTTCCTATTCAAGGGTCTTCCTATTCCAACCCAAGTGGTAATAGTTTCGTAATTCTCTTTAACAAATTTTTAATATTACAAAGAATCATTTTAATTACAAAGAATTAAAGAAGTAACAGTACAAAATAAAAATATTTAATTAAAACAAAATAAATAAATTTTTCTTGTAAAAAAACTTGGCGCTGCTAGACTTCGAAATTTGAACATTAAAATTGAAACATTAGTATTAAGATTTTTGATTGAATAAAAAAACAATAAACATAATTTAGGGAAGAATGCGACAGGAGTAAAAAAGCAGCGCAGTCCAAATGATACTGGCGCTAGCAGCGGCGCATCGAATGCAAATCAAGCAGTTGATGTCAAAACTTGCTTTTCTCTACGGAAACAAAACTGTTTTTCTCTATTTTTCTTCAGAAACGAAAGAAAAATTATGACAATGATAATAAAATGAATTCTCGTTTTATTACAGTTTTGTAAATGGTTTTTTTATTTATTATGATCTACATGTCACTGTGTGGGAAATCGAACGAACTGCAGGCATTCTAAAGTCCGCTAGTAGATATCTAAAATCATACAAAATCAGCCAAGTATCATCCATATCACGTGTCTCTAAACCAGACATTAACTGAGCAGGATTTCAGAAATTGGCTATTATTTTGCCAGTGCAGTGCAACAAATCAGTCATGATCCAAATTTTTTAAATTATGTACTCTTTAGTGATTGGCATATTAGATAGACATAACTGTCACTATTGGTCACTAATTAATCCTCATCGGATGCAGCAGATTGAAAATCAGCATCGATGGAACTTATATGTAAGATGCAGCATCATTAATGGATATTTAATAGATCCATATTTTTTTTATAATAATACAATTAGTGGTCAAAATTATTTCGAGTTTCTTAGGAACGTTCTTTCTGCTTTACTTGTAGACATTAATTTCTATACCGACTTGCTTGCTATCTGCTTCGGCATGATTGTCCAAAAGCATCGTTCTCATAAACGTCGAATTGTCGAATGAGTATCGTCGCGAGTTGCGCGAAAAAAATGTCGAGAGGAATGTTCCTTTCCATCCTTGTTACATGATGCTATTACGCGGATTTTGTTTTCGTCAACATTGACAACGTTACATTCGCCGCCGAGACATACCTATTCCGGACTGGACTTTCTCTCGCCTCGTCCGTCGAGATTGGCGGGATCGTTACTGGGATGAGGATTCGCGTGAAAAATTGATTCTAACACGGCGCAACTGGATGGTTTATAAATCTGGACTTGCAGGTATAAGCAAGCCCTTTAATTGCTCGATGCGAATGGCATGCGGGTTCTCGCGCTCTTGTCTCCTCGGCGCGGTGAGTTGGTGGCGAGTTGTCTCCTGTCGATTCTAACCTGACACGCCGGACCACGCGTGCGTGGGGAGGCGATCTCACGCGCATGCGCCTGTCTTTCGTTCGTCTCTTTGCTGAGTTGCACCGACTGGTCTGGTGATTTTAGGTACCGATCTTGATTGACGGCATGGCGCCACCAACTAAAATGGGAACTAGGGGTGCCAAGGCCAGGGATGATGGGACGTTGGACAGTGTTTAAAAGGGAAAGTAGATTTCTTAAAATGAGAATGGAACTTGTGGAGAAACTGTGTATTCGTTGATGTGTTGGAAATCGGTTTGAGTCGAAATGGTTGCGCGCGCATCCTGCGGGTGGCGACAGCGGTAGCGACCGCTACCGTTTCCTTCATACATTGTATAGAACGCGCGCGCGGCGCGGACCGCGTGGCAGCAGTGTATCGAGATCGTTATGGTTCGGGTTGCGGCGCCTGCGCTGGCATGCTCGTGCGTGCCTGCGGCGCATCGAGGCGCACTCGTTTCCGGTCCGTCCATCCGTCCGTTAGCATCGTTGAGCTGCGTTGCTCTCTCATCTAAGATTCGAGAAAGTTCGATCAGTGAACGCGAGTTGAGTCACTGCTGATTTTTTGCGAGTCGTATCATTTACATTATAGATTGGATGTAACGGATTGTGTTGCTGATGGATGGATAGTCGCGGCGTGTTACGGCAAGGCCCGCACACGACTAGCTCTGCTTGATACTACGGACATAGAGAGAGAACGTTGTCACTTGTATATCGTCGACGTTTAAGACGAAGGACGGCAGCCATTATCCCTTATACGAAAGGACATTAACGGACAGTTGCATCACTGAGCGATGCGATTGATATCTGGTCTTTGAGACCATCATTTTTGAGATCGTAATTCTCAAGAGGTGGATTGCCAGGTAACAGTTATCTTCATTATCTTAGAGAGGCGGACATCGTCCACCGGTGATATCGCTAGACCAGTCTAGTGGGGAACGGACTCAACGTCCTTCCTTTTATTTGCTGAATCGTAAGTCATTGCAAAGAGGATCACCTCAATGAGTTATGCCGGCATCGCATTTCACTATTTTCATGGTGTTACTGTTCATCACCATTAATTAAAGCAGATCGACAGACTTTCTGAGCTCAGAATAAAGAAATTAACTTCATTCTTGTGCGATTGCAATTGTCATCAAATCTTTTCTTGATTAATATAACGAACCGTTTAACGACAAGCTCTTTGATTTATAGATTCATTGTATAATACATTTGTATAGATTAACTTCATATTGTATTTCGAGTACTGATAATATTTTACTGTTTCTCTTGCGTGCGTTAAATCCTATAATATTTGCTGCGTTCATTGAACATATTACAATTTGCATTTCATGCATACGTTATAATACCCTGCGACATACTGCGTCCTATTTTGCGTAATTTACTTCGAATTAAGGTGTCAATTGCTCATTATAATTACGATTCTTTCCGAATTAGGATGGATTTATAAGCATTCTGTACGATACGTTCTCTTATCTGGATTTATTCTCTACAGTGATAAAGAATTCTTCGAATTCACAAGTTGTTTAGGATCGAATGATCTAAATCACACGATAATATTTCGCGATCTCCCGAGCGGCGCCACTTCCCGGATCGTCGAGCGTGATCGCATTTCCCGAACAAGACCGCCGCGGCGCGATAGGCAGATCATGTCCGAGTTGAGCGCGAGTCGGTTCGGTGCGAGGAATCTATCGCGAGTCATCTAATTATCAAATTCGAGATCGCTCTGACTAGTTCTCCGACAAGTGTGAAGTCGCCCGATCCTCCGAATCAACGCAACATACTCCGCATGACGCCTCTCTGTATCGTCGAAGGTGTACATTCTTGCATCGATTCCGGAGCCGGCTGTACGCATCGCGCACTCCGATTCGCCATTCCGCAACTCGGCGTTTTACTCAATAATCCGCTGACTTGAGAGACTAATTAAACTTATATGAAGTGAGGACTGTTTCAAGTGATTCTCTGGATTTTCCCGGTCCCGAAACCTTATCGCCTCAATCGAGACGAGTTCCGGCACTTCCTCCCCTTCCGCCCCGCTCGCCCTCTCGGAGCAAACGCGGTGGAATTCGCGACAAAAAACTGTTGGTCCTTCGAGCCGGATTGAGTGTTTACGTTGCGACTCGGGAACTCTACCCAACGTCTTGAAAACAGTCGCTCATACAAAGTGTTTCAATTCAACACATAATATTATAGTGAAATCGAAGTGCTTCAAAACTCAAGGATACGTGAAGCAAACGAACATTCGCCATGAGTGAGCTCATTGCAAAGCAACAGTCGTTGCTTTATTCTGTAGCCCGAGCGTTAGATAACTTCAAGAAGATCGGCCGAAATAATTACACTCCTGCGAAAATTCGTTCGCGAATCACGTCGCTCAAAGAAACGTGGGCGCAATGTGTCAATGGTCATGCCGCTCTCCTTCACGCTTATCCCGAAGACAAAAGGAAGGCCGTGGAGTACTTCACCGCCGGCCTATGGGAGGGACATCCACGAGAAATACTATCAGGAAGCGCTGGACCACATGGCTGAAAAGCTGGAGGAATTGGAGCCCGTCATCAATCCAAACCAATCCTTCGCGTCGTCGACTATGCGATCCGAAGCGTCGCTGTCATTAATGCACTTGCCGCCCATACAATTACCTCCGTTTTCAGGTAAATTCGAGGAGTGGGAAAGTTTTCGAGATCGGTTTAAAGCGCTAATAATTAAGAATAAGGAACTGTCAGATTTTAGTAGAATGCACTTTCTTGCGTCTAGTCTAACCGGACGTGCTCGAGATGCGATCGCTAGTCTAACTATCACCGCGGAGAATTTCGACGTTGCATGGAAGGCGCTCACAACGCGTTTTGAAAATAAACGTCGACTAATCGAAATTCATGTTGCGGCGCTGTATAACCTGACGAGCGTTTCTCGCGAATCGGCAACTGAATTACACGCGTTACGTGATAGGGCTGAAAAGGCAATTGCAGCGTTAAAGCGTCTCGATCGTTCATCCGACGAAATACTAAGCGATATTTTAGTGTATTTTGTATCTCAAAAGCTCGACCCCGCGACGCGCCGATCATGGAAGTTGAAATTCAGCGACGAGGCTCCTCCTCCAACGTACGACGATCTCAATCGATTTTTATCATCGCGCGCGCTCGCTCTCGAGGAACTCGCTCCTCCCAGCTCTTCGAAGTCCAATCGTGGCCTGAAGGTAACTACCGCTAACGCATCAACAGCATCTAATCCGAGCTGTCCGCTGTGTCAAAAATTGCACTTTATTAATAAGTGTCCAAAATTCATCGAAAAGAGCCCGAGTCAACGTCGAGACATAGTTAAGCAAAACAAACGCTGTTTCAATTGTCTCAGCACCAAACATGCTGTGACGGACTGCAAAAGTAAATTCACGTGTCGCACATGCCAGCGTCAGCATCACTCAATGTTGCACGATGACTCGCTCTCGTCGAGTACAAGTCTCACGACGGTTCCGGTGAGCGAACCGCCAACCACTATCGAAGCTTCACAAGTGAACGCGCTCTCCGCCGTTTCGATCGCCGCAGTTCCAACTCCGGTGTTACTCGCTACAGCGAGAGTCAATGTCAGCTCTCCGACCGGGCGTACATTAAGCGTCAGAGCTCTTCTAGATCAAGGATCGGAAGTTTCCTTCATTACGGAAAAGCTCGCACAACAGCTGCGTGTGCCACGCATCCGCACTCGCACTTCAATATCGGCGGTAGGATGTGCCAAGGTTGGAACGTGCCGTCACGCAGCTAACATTCAAATTACTCCCCGGGATCGGACCGAACCAACTTTTTCCACTCTCGCATTTATAATGAAATCATTAACAAAATACACTCCTCAACGCGCTAAATTCGACATTAAATGGAATCATTTGACGGAACTAAACTTAGCTGATGACGATCCAACAGGAGCCGATCCAATTGACATTCTAATAGGTGCCGATTTGTACGGCAGCATCATTCAGGACGGGATTCGAAGAGGCGCGGCAAGTCAACCGATAGCTCAACAATCTCACTTGGGCTGGGTCATCTCTGGACCCACTTCTACGACGAGCTCGTTACCTCATTCCATTACAGTTCAGCACTGTTCCTTGGAACAAGAGTTACGCAAATTCTGGGAGGTTGAAGAACTTCCACGCGAAAAGATACTCTCACCCGAGGAAAGACAATGTGAGGAACACTTCCGCAAAACTCACTCCCGCGATCGAAACGGAAAATACATAGTGCGGCTACCTTTCAAGGAAGGCCCTCCCATAGACATCGGCGAGTCTCGAACACAAGCGCTACGCATGCTCGCGTCCCTGAATCGAAGACTAGGCCGTCAACCCGAATTGAGGCGAGAATATGAAGCTTTTTTATCGGAATACGAGGAACTGGGTCACATGGAAAAGGTCGTCCCCACCTCTCCGTCCGCAGGAAATACCCAAGTCGTTTATATCCCGCATCACCCCGTGATTCGAACATCTAGCACCACGACAAGACTCAGGGTCGTTTTCAACGCCTCTAGCGTGACGTCCAACGGCACGTCGCTCAATAGTCATCTTCTAGCAGGCCCTAAATTACAAAGTGAACTATTCGATGTGCTAATGCGTTGGCGACAATATCAATATGTCTACGCCGCGGATATAGCAAAAATGTATCGACAGATCTGGATAGATCCACGCGATCAAGATTATCAACGCATCCTATGGAACGGGAAGGAACCATTAACGGTGGAAGAATATCGATTGCTTACAGTGACATACGGTGAAGTACCTTCGCCATACCAGGCTCTGCGAGTTCTCGAACAACTAATAGAGGATGAAGGTCGCGATTTTCCCCTTGTCTGTCTCATTTTGCTATATAACAGATACATCGACGACGTTCTTTATGGGGCAGAAGACATGCCCCTTCTGCGTTGTATGCGTGAGCAAGTCTGCGCTCTCCTTCAGCGTGGAGGATTCAAACTTCGAAAATGGGCAAGCAATCGATCGGAACTCCTTACTGATATTTCCTCAGACGATCACGGACTCGCCTGCAACAAGACGTTACAACCTGACGACACCATGAAGGTGCTCGGTATAACCTGGAATCCAACTCTCGACGTGTTCCAGTTTCAAGTTTCGCTTCCGGAGTCTCTCCCCTGTACAAAACGCTCGATTTTATCCACAATAGCCAAACTCTTTGACCCGCTAGGATGGGTCACGCCAGTTACAATTAACGCGAAAATCTTTATGCAGCAGCTATGGCGTCTCAAACTCGACTGGGACGACGTCATAGAAGAACCTGCCCTCACCAGATGGAAACTCATTTACAAGCAACTCGCTGCCTTAGATAATTTGCAGCTGCCTCGATGGACGAAGCGTGGCTCCGACACCGCCCATTGTGAGCTGCACGGCTTCGCCGACGCATCCAATGTCGCTTACGCCGCTGTCGTCTATATCCGCGTTACATCGATTTCAGGGGAAACAACCACCACATTACTCGCGGGGAAATCCAAGGTCGCTCCCATTAAAACCATGACTATCCCTCGGCTCGAGCTACAGGCCGCCGATTTACTATCACGCCTAATGGAATCTGTGCGTGTTTCCTTAAATTATCCAACAATTCGACGACGTTGCTGGACAGATGCAACCGCCGTTCTCGACTGGTTAAGGCAGCATCTGTCTAAGTGGAATACGTTCGTATCCCACAGGGTCGCAGCGATCCAATCTCGAACACCGTCCGAGGAATGGCATCACGTGGCAACTAAAGACAATCCAGCAGATTGCGCATCAAGAGGACTCCTTGGCAACAACCTCGAATCCACTTCCCTTTGGTGGCACGGCCCAGATTGGCTACGTCTAGAACCCTCTGAATGGCCTATTGATCTCGCTCCGTCATCAGAGGTAGCGCAATCAGAAGCCAAATCCATCTCTAGTAATATCGCGCACGCAAAAGACCAATGGGATCTAGCTTCCCAATACTCCTCCTGGTTCAAGCTTCTCCGGGTCACCGCTTACGTCATGCGTTTTATCCAACAATGTCGGAACAAAGCAAGACAACCATCGGACTCAAAGGCTCTGACAACCAAGGATTACCAGAAAGCACGGTTGTTCTGGCTTAAGACGGTCCAAACCGAAATCTTCTCCGAGGAGCTGCGAGCCCTTCAACTAAAGAAGCCGCTTTCTTCAAAAAGCGCAATTCTTTCCCTCAACCCCTTCATCGACAGCGACAACTTAATTCGTGTAGGCGGACGGATAGAAAGAGCTCCGCTTCCATTCGGCGTCAAGCATCCGATTCTCTTAGCGCCCCATCCAGTCGTTCAAACGATAGTACAAGACGAACATGTAAAAACGCTGCATGCCGGCGTTCAACTGACGCTAGCCACCCTCAGACGAAAATTTTGGGTAATCCGAGCTCGAAATCTGGTTAAATCGGTAATACATAAATGCGTCACCTGTGCGCGCGAAAAGGCAGCCATTCCCACTCAATTGATGGGGCCTCTGCCGCGAGCTAGAGTTTCCGCTCCGTCACGAGCCTTTCTTCACTGCGGCGTAGATTACGCTGGTCCAATTGCAACTCGAGCTTCCGCGGGTCGAGGCATCACTTCCCGTAAATCGTACATAGCAGTATTCATTTGTTTGGCCACGAGAGCGATGCACCTCGAGCTCGTTGGAGGATATTCCACTTCTGCTTTTCTTGACGCCTACACAAGATTCTGCGCTCGCCGAGGACTACCTGAAGCAATGTATTCCGATAACGGGACCACGTTCACGGGCGCAAACGCCGAGTTAGCCACTGCATATCAAAAGGCTCTTCAAGACCCCGACTTCCTGAATCGAACAGCATCAGATAACGTGTCATGGCACTTCATCCCCCCTCATGCCCCCCATTTTGGAGGATTGTGGGAAGCCGGAGTGCGGAGTGTCAAGCACCATCTTCGCAGAGTCATTGGAGCGCATACGTTGACGTTCGAAGAGCTCACAACGCTCCTATGCAAGATTGAGGCTTGTCTTAACTCCCGCCCCCTCGGCCCTTTGACGGATTCATTCGACAACCACGAGCCTCTAACACCAGGACACTTCTTGATCGGCTCGGCTCTCACCGTTGCGCCAGAACCGTCAGTCCTTCACATTCGGGAAAATCGACTGTCGCGATGGCAACTCATCCGACATATCACTGAACGATTTTGGAAGATTTGGCAAACCGATTACGTCAATACGATGCAACAGCGAGTCAAATGGCGTAAGGTTCAGCCCGCACTTAAGGTTGGTTCGATGGTCCTTATCCGGAACTCGACATTGCCTCCCTGTAAATGGGAGCTAGGGCGAGTCATACGCTGTCACGAGGGCTCGGACGGATTAGTGCGCGTTGTCTCAATCAAAACCGCAAAATCGGAATATAAGCGACCCCTCGCTCAATTATGTTTATTACCAATCGATATAGAGTCACAGTACGACGACGTGTCAACAAACCCCCAACCCGACGAAATCCCTACTTCAATGGTAGAATCTTAGAAAGTAAGAAGCTCTAGTCTTTAAGTTGCGAACCACCTATGTAATAATTTGCGTCTCTTGTAAATAGAATACATAATGAAGAAATGTACCAACAAAGTCGAGTCATGCGAATCAAGGGAAATAGCGATCATGTCCTTCGAATTAGTAATTCGATGATCCGGAAGCGGCCTGACGGAAACGCCGTTCTCACACCCGTTCAACTTTCTATATTTAAAAACTGTCGTTTCGAGGTGGGCGGTTTGTTTAGGATCGAATGATCTAAATCACACGATAATAATTTCGCGATCTCCCGAGCGGCGCCACTTCCCGGATCGTCGAGCGTGATCGCATTTCCCGAACAAGACCGCCGCGGCGCGATAGGCAGATCATGTCCGAGTTGAGCGCGAGTCGGTTCGGTGCGAGGAATCTATCGCGAGTCATCTAATTATCAAATTCGAGATCGCTCTGACTAGTTCTCCGACAAGTGTGAAGTCGCCCGATCCTCCGAATCAACGCAACATACTCCGCATGACGCCTCTCTGTATCGTCGAAGGTGTACATTCTTGCATCGATTCCGGAGCCGGCTGTACGCATCGCGCACTCCGATTCGCCATTCCGCAACTCGGCGTTTTACTCAATAATCCGCTGACTTGAGAGACTAATTAAACTTATATGAAGTGAGGACTGTTTCAAGTGATTCTCTGGATTTTCCCGGTCCCGAAACCTTATCGCCTCAATCGAGACGAGTTCCGGCACTTCCTCCCCTTCCGCCCCGCTCGCCCTCTCGGAGCAAACGCGGTGGAATTCGCGACACAAGTAATATATTCATAGCTATATTACAAGTAAGAAGCGTAGCGATTGACACATTAATTTCATCCTGTTTTATACATATTTGCTTAATCTGTGTGCATCTTATGGCATATGTTTAATATTCTGCTTGATAATTTGTGTTACAGAGATCTTTTCGTTGATAGTTACGATAAACACACTAACGCTTGACTACGTCAACATCTGACGGCAAATACATATCAGAATACTTTTATGAGTCAACAGTTTATTCATCTAGACTCAAGTGATACTTCTCTCAACGAGATATTAATCAGATCAACAAGAGAATTTGAAACATCGAAAGGATCTCTCTGTTTATTTGAACTAATCAATTTCTTTTACTTGTATTTATCTACAGCTCTAACTATTGTACAACATTCCGTTGTCGATCAACTATTCTCTAATGTTAACGTTGTTTTACATGCATTGTAAACGTTTCACGAATATACAGTCTCCAATTAGCATCGTTATTGTTCCCATACATTCCAATATAGTCCATCAGTTTAAACTCAAAATACAGTCTATTCTTTAGATCGTCTCTCCTCATCATAAAATCATTTGACCTGGCTCCTGCGCGAGCTGGTGCTTTAAACAGACAGGTATATTGTGAAGGAGAGAATAAAGGGAGCGAATTTGAGGAAAAACTTATTAAGATGATGGGAGAGATGAGCAGAGAATTGAGAGGGCTAAAGGAGGAAATGGAAAAGATGAAGGAGCAGATGAGGGAGGACAGAAGAGAGAGGGAAGAGGAAGGAAGGAGAGAAAGGGAGGAATGGAAACGAGAGAAAGAAGCGCTGGAGAAGAGAATAGCGGACTTGGAATGGACGAATGAGAGAAGAGAGAGAATGGAAAGAAAGAATAATATTATAATAAAGGGAGTGAATTGGAAAGAGGAAAGACTGGAGCAGGAAGTAGAGGGATTTGTAAAAAAATAACTTAAAGGTAAAAATTGGAGTAAAAAAGGCGAACAGAATAAAGATAAATGATAATAAAAGTATGGTGATAGTGGAGATAGAAAAATGGGAACAAAAAAGAGAAATTATGAACAAGAAGAAAGAGTTGTGTAAAGATATTATAATAGGGGACGATCTAACAAGGAAAGAAAGAGGAATACAACAAATGCTGTGGGAGATGGCGAGGGAGGAGAGAGAGAGAAGGGAAAAAGGGCGACAATAGGATACAGGAAGATAAGTATAAACGGAAGATGGCACAGATGGAACGAGAGGGAGGGGAAGCTCGAGGGGAGAGGGGGGACGGTGGGGAATGAGGACACGAGGGGTGGAGAGAGGGGAGAAGGAAGGAAGAAGGCGGGGAGAAACAGGCAGAAAAGGAGGGGGAGGAAGAACGGAAGGGATTGAGGATTTATTTTTGGAATGTAGCAGGTATAATGAACAAGTGCGAAGAAACGTGGGACTATTTAGAGGAATTCGATTTGACAGGACTGACGGAAACATGGGTGGAAGAGGAAAAGTGGAAGAAAATCAGGAGTAAACTATCAAATAAATATAATTGGAACAGCATACCAGCGCTGAGAGAGAATAAAAGGGGAAGAGCCAAAGGAGGAATTATCACGGCAATAAATAAAGAATTACAAGGAATAAAGGTGAAGGAAATAAATAAAGGAGCAATGGAAGTAAGTTTTGAATATAATGGCAATAGATGGAGAGTCGTGACGGTGTACAGCCAGGATGTGGAAAAGACGATGGAGACCCTAGTAAAAGAAATTAAGGAGGAGGAGGAAGCATGCATAATGATTGGAGGAGATTTCAATGCGAGGACGGGAAACGAGGGGGGACCGATAGGAAAGGGGGAGAGGAAGGAGGAGGAGATGAGAAGGTCAAGGGACAAGATAGTAAATAGGGAGGGAAGAATAATGTTGAACAGATTGAAAGATAGAGGATGGGTGATATTAAACGGAAGTGGAGAGAGGGAGGGGGGTTGGACATATGTCGGAGGAATGGGATCGTCAGTGATAGACTACGTGGTGGCGGATATGAAGGCGATGGATGAGGTGAAGAAGGTAGAGGAGGGAACCAGGACAGAATCGGATCATATGCCGTTGGAGGTGGAGATGGAGGGGGGGGGGAGAGAGAGAGAGAGAGAGAGAGAGAGAGAGAGAGAGAGAGAGAGAGAGAGAGAGAGAGAGATTGATTGATTGATTTATTTATTTTATGCCATAGTCTGGACTTTAGGCAAATACAGAATTACAAAAGCAGAGTAAAGCAGTAGCTTAATACTAAAAATAAAAATAAAAATAAAAATAAAAAGAGGAACAGAAAGAACTTAAAAACTAAAGAAAAAAGAAAATTAATATAACAAAATAATAAACATAATAATAAACATAATGTCAACATGAGAAGTAATACTGAAAACGAAAATAAAAATAAAAGATAAACGGAAAATAAAGTTAAAGGAGAAATTAACTTAAAGACTAAAGGATGACTAAAACTAAAAACAAAATAGCAGAATTAAGTAGCAAGCAAGCAGACGCTCAAAATCCGATCATGCATAGCAGGCAGAGCAATAAGACCTAGACCACACTACGCTCGAGGGAGAAAAGATAGCTGTAAAGCTTGCTCTTGAAAACTGCAACAGACGATGCTGATGTCACTTCGTTGGGAAGCGAGTTCCACAAGTAACCACCAGCTAGATGAAAAGACTTATGGTACGCTACGGTTCTATGAATAGGAACGTAGAAGGAATGCGGCTGCGCCAGACGCGAAGATCGCCTAACTGAGGGGTTAGGATCAGAGAAGATCTCGGAGATATAGCTAGGTGACAAGTTGTGATACACCCTGAACATCTCAACACCGAGAAAGTAGAGGCGTCGATGTTTGACGGAGAGCCACCCAAGTTGGTGACGGTAAGGTGTGATGTGTTCATCGCGCTTAAGGTTAAAGATGAAACGGATCGTACAGTTTACAAGTCGCTGAAGCTTAGTATTGAGCTCTTCAGTCACATCATTGTAGACCAGAGAGCAGTAGTCCAAGATTGGCCAGATCAGAGTAGTCACGAGCTTTATGCGCAGATTACGTGATAATGAGTTTTTGTGAAATTTGAGTTTATGCAGTGTGAAATGTACCCTCTTAGAAATGTGAGAGACGTGGTCTACCCAGGATAGGTCAGAGCGCATAACCACTCCGAGATTACGCGTCTCATTAACGAATGGGATGGAAGTGCCGTTAACCGAAATGAGAGGTAGGTCATTGAGATTCAATTGCTTAACGTGGCTGTTGCTACCGAGAATCAGGACTTTGGACTTCTTGAGATTGAGAGTCAAGCCATTGGTCGCAGCAAACTCTGATATGACGCCCACATCATAAGCAACGAGCTGCAGGGCAGTATTCAGTTGGCTAAGGAGACTCCTACGATAAATCTGCGTATCATCAGCAAATATAATGCGCTCCGTGAACCTGAGGAAGGCACCAATGTCGTTTATGAATAACGAGAAAAGGAGAGGGCCCAGGACAGAACCCTGCGGGACCCCCGCAGTGACAGAAAGCCAGTGAGAGAACACACCCTCAAGGTCAACAACAGCCTGGGTACGTTCTGTGAGGTAAGAAAAAATCAAGTTAAGGGCTGAATCGGAGAACCCCAACCGCCTAAGTTTAGTTAAAAGTAGAAGGTGACAGACAGTGTCGAAGGCTTTGCTAAAGTCGAATAGGACAAGGATCAACACCTCGCCAAGATCGACGCCCAGCTTAATGTCATGAAATAAACGCAGAAGGGCGGACTGGGTGGAGTAGCCCTTGCGGTAGCCAGATTGTCGACAATCAAGAATGTGATGAGTTTCAATAAAATCAGTAATTTGGCGATGTAAAATCCTTTCAAACACCTTGGAGAGCTCACATAGGTTGGCTATGGGCCTCGTGTCGGAAGGGGTGGCTGGAGATTTGATTTTAGACAGCGGGCGTAGTATGGCTCGCTTCCACAACGACGGGAAGTAACAGAGCTTCAAACAACTATTAAAGAATGAGGTGAGGAGATTACCCACATGTGGCAGGGCCAATGCTATAGCATACAATGGTAGGTGATCGCAACCTGAAGCAAGAGAAACGGAAGATGAGGAGACAAAGGAGCATAAATCATCAGAAGATATCTGAGAAAAACTGAAGGAAGGAGTGTCAGGCACTATAGATGAGATGATATCGGAAAGTTGAGATTTAGTACAAGAAGGAAAGCAATTGGAGATGGAGGCATAATGGGCATTCAAAGTGTCACGTGAAAAGTAATTTAGAGGTGAGGATAACGGTGATTCAATGAGGCCAAGATTAGTGAGCTCACGCCATAGTTTGGATGGCATAGAAATCGCGGATAATCTCGTGTTGAAGTGCTCTCTGGCTTTCCTCATTTCTACCGTGAGATTGTTCCTGTTCAGCTTATAAATATGAAAATCAAGAACACTGCCAGATCTTCGGGCAATATTATAAAGACGATTACGATGCCGAATTCCACGAGCGAGAGCATCATTGAGCCAAGGTGCCGAAGGACGATTCACACGAAAAGTACAGATAGGCGCATGCTTGTCAAGACTAGAAGCGAAATCGTTGGTTATGACACTCAGGATGCTGTCCAAGTCAGGCTCACTGAGGCTCTCAAGGCCAAAGTCAACCGCGAAAGATGAAGACAACATGGAAGTGAGAGTTTCAACAAATCCATGTTCATTAAATTCCTTGTAACTGCGACGAGTCAATGTGCGATCCATGGGAGACGGAACCGCAAATAAATACGTGAGTTCAATAAGGTCGTGACCATTGATGAAAGGTGCATCCGACTTACGAAACAAAGAGACCTTGTCCTGGCTATCAACAATAAAAACATCCAACCATGAGTCGGAAGTGCGAGTGTGATAAGTTGAATGCGACTCCACAATGTTAAGCGACAATTGCGAGACCATGTCTCTGAGGTGGTTAGATTCATATGATGATGAGAGGAGATCGCAGTTTAAATCGCCCGAAATAATAATATTCTTATAATTATGCATGACCGAAGTAAGAGCGTCTACATACTTGCTGAAATTTTTTCCTTTCGGTCTACGATACATCGAGGTAAAAAGAAGAGGTTCGCAAGCATCACCACGAACGTCGAGAACAAGAAATTCTGGTTCATTAAAGAACGGCGGGGATGACACCAGAACACGAGCACGCAGCGAGTCATGGATATAGCATGCAACACCCCCTCCCTCCCTGCCCTCCCTATACGCTCGTAACAGGCAGTAACCAGGGATATGAACTAAGTTATCAGAAATATGAAAGTGAAGCCAGGTTTCCGAAATCGAGATAATGTGAAAAAAGCTTGACATCAAAAGAGCGCGGATTGACTCGATATGGGCAGGAAGGGAGCAGGCATTGAAGCACGCAATCCGGAGACGACCGCACGAAGCAGGAGAAACCACAGCTGCCGTCGAAAGTCACTGGAGCCTATCGAGATCAGCCTCAGAGGCTATAGAAATCAGTGGCTGGCCACGGTCCTTGCGAACGAAAACTCGCCCGTCGCTACTCCACACGTGCTTGAACGACAGCTGCCTCGCCCTGACGCGCGCTTGGCGTAACAACTTATATGTGTGGATCGGGAGCAATTCATTGACGTAAATGTTGCCAGGTATGCTAGTCGCAAAAGCATCACTAATAGCCAGTCGGCGCCTGCCGCGCATGATTTTTATAATATGGTCGCGAATTTCGCGCGACTTGAGCGCAACTATGACCGATCTAGGCCGATCCACAACGACAGCACGATCGACGGCAGGGGCGGACGCAGACGCAGCATCACGGTTAGACGACGCATTACGTGCTGCAACATCACGAGTCTCGAGAACGTCGGAAGTCAGCTGAGGAATTCCCAGCGCACGAAAAACATTCGCGACAAGCTCGCGAGATGATTCGGTGAAAGAAGATGGGATTCCAGAGATTATGAGATCCGACGTTCGAGGGACCCGCGATGGAGCAGACGATTCATTCTCGGTCTCGGTCTCGTCGCAGGCACGGGGGACAAGCTGAGAGGCCTTTAGAGCCTGGACATCACGTGCCAGAGCAGCGTTTTCTTGCTCAAGCTTGTCAATGCGCTGAGTATTCAGCGCGACGGTATCCGCGATGAGACCGAGTCTGTTCAATTTTTCATTGATCTCACGATTCGTGCGTCGCTGCTCATCGACAAAGGCAGAGAGCCTGACATCAGACTCCTTCAATTGCTCACACAGCTTCTGGAACATGACATGGATTGCGACGTGCTCCTGAGATTGAGTCTGCACCTGAGAGCATGATGGCCCACCCGAGAAATCGAAGGTGTGCGCACCCGCATCGACAGCCGGTGAAAGAGGGGTGTCTAATGAAGCCGATAGAGACTTGCAGCAAGTATCTGCATACTTGGTTGCAGCATAAGGCCTGATGCAGCCGGGATGGAACACCCTCTTACACACCGTGCACTCAAGTACCAGGTTGGCAATCGACTTCCTGCACCTAACACACA
This sequence comes from Temnothorax rugatulus, assembly GCA_035220575.1. NCBI lineage: Eukaryota > Metazoa > Arthropoda > Insecta > Hymenoptera > Formicidae > Temnothorax > Temnothorax rugatulus. Next base: position 101,375 of record JASTWL010000326.1, read on the forward strand.
TTCGAGATTCCATGCCCAATACTCAGATGACCCGAGTTGCACGATGCGATGTTATTGAAGTCGAGTGACAGTGACTTCCAGCACAGCAAGCGCGTGCGCTTCGGAGACCGCCACACAGCTAGCCAATAGCCAATAGCAGCGGTTCGCACGTACCAACCCCAGCGGACGAACGCCGCGAACAACAGCAGAGTGCAGGTGGCAGAGTGTAGAGGTGCAGAAGTGTAGACGTGTAGAAGGAACAAATAATCAAGCACACGTGCAAAAGTTCCTCTCAGCTCACAATTAGGTTAGGAAATAAGCAGACTCATTAACCAGAATAAAGATGCATAAAGGTAACGAGCGTCTACAAGCCTGATATGTGCTTACAACAAGCAGTAAGAAGCGTGTCTATGCCTGCAACAAAAATAGCCCGAAGGCAATGCGCAGCAGAAAATATGCTCGAGCAAAGCAGGAACAACAGATCGGACACTCACGCTGTACTCACCAAGGGGAGAGAGAGAGAGAGAGAGAGAGAGAGAGAGAGAGAGAGAGAGAGAGAGAGAGAGAGAGAGAGAGAGAGAGAGAGAGAAGGGAAGGGAGGAAAACAGACACACTGGAGGTAGAAAAAAGCGTGTGGACGAAGGAAGGCGTGGAGCAATACCACAAAAAGTGCAAAGATTGGTCATGCGAAAAGACGAAGAGCCAGGAAATATGGAGAGAGATAGAGGAAAAAGTGAAGGAGACAATTACGAAAGTAAAGAGAAAAATAACGCCATGGAAATTAGGAAGGAGAGAGTGGCACAGCAAACAATGGAAAGAAAAGAAGAAAGAGTTGAGAAGGGAACTAAGAAGATTAAAAAGTAGAAAGAGTAATAGGGAAGAATACATCACGAAGAGGAAAGAATATAGAACATGGTGCGACGAAGAGAGGAAGAGGCATGAGAGGGAAGAAGAAGAGAAGATAAGTGCGATAAGAACGGAGGAGGAAGCGTGGAGATACATTAACAGATACAGAAAGAAGAGAGAAAGGATAGACGAAAATATAGAACTGGAAAGTTGGACGGCTCACTTTAGGATCTTCTGGAAGGAACAAAGGAAAGAACGGTGATGGAGATGGAGGAGGACAGAGAAGAGGACAAGGAGGAGGGGGACAGAGAGGAGGAGGAAGAGTTAACAAGAGAAGAAATAATTAAGCAGCTGGTGGAGAAGAGGTTAAAGAAAGGCAAAGCACCGGGGGAAAATGCAATCAAGAATAAAGCATGGAGACTGATGCCGAAAGAAATAGGAGAGGTGTTCGTAGTCCTATTGAACAAAATATGGAAAGGAGAAAAAATCCCTGAAGAATGGAATAGAGGGTTGATAAGCCCCATATTTAAGAAAGGAGAGAAGAACGATGTAAAAAATTACAGAGGAGTGACCTTAATGGACACTGCCGCCTACAAGGTATATGCGAATGTGCTGAATGGAAGATTAAAGAAGGAAATTGAGGAGAAACTGGAAGAGGGGCAATTCGGATTTAGAGCAGGGAGAGGTTGATGCAATATACACATTAAACCATGTGATAAACCAAAAACTGGCAAAGAAGAGGGGAAAGATGTTCGTATTCTTCGCGGATTTAAAGGCGGCCTTTGATAAGGTAGATAGAAAAGAACTAGGGAAAATGTTAAGGAAGTTAAAGATAGGAAAGAGGCTAAGGAAGAGAATAATGGAATCATATAGGGAGACGAAGAACATTGTAAAAGTAGGGAAAAGAAAGTCAGAAGAATTTTGGACGAAAAGCGGAATGAGACAGGGGTGCCCCATGAGTCCTGCGCTGTTCAATGTTTATGTGTCGGATTTGGAGGCAGAAATGAGGAAGGAGCAAACTGGTGGAATTGTGGTAGGAAGGAAAAAGTTCTGGACAATTGCATACGCAGACGACATGGTGTTGCTGGCAAGGAGTGAACAAGAACTGAAAGGAATGATAAGAAGATTCAAGAGATACCTGAAAAGGAAAGGATTATATCTGAGTCCAGAAAAATCAAAGGTAATGGTGTTTGAGAAGGGAGGTGGAGGAGGGAGCAGGAGAGAGTGGAAATGGGGGGACGAGAACATAGAGGAAGTGAAAGAGATGCGGTACCTAGGATATGTGATGCAGAAGAATGGAGGATCGGAGAAACACATTGAAGATAGGATGAGAAGAGCGACAATAGCGATAAAGCAAATATGGAGCATTGGGGAGAGGCTATTCAAGGAAGATTTCGGAAGAAGAATGAAAATGTTCGATTCGATAGTGGGAAGCATAGCCTTGTACGGGGCAGAGGTGTGGGGCTGGAGAAACGACGAAAGGCTGGATAAAGTAAAGAAAAAATACGTGAAATGGATATTGGGACTGGACAGAAGAACACCAAACTACATTTTGATAGAAGAGACAAAGATGAGGGAACTGAGACTTGAAGCATTGAAAAGGGTAATAAAATATGAAGAAACCGCAAGGAAGTCGAAGAAGGAAATAGTAAGGGAATGTATTAGAGAAATAGACAGAGAGGGGGGAGAGAACGAAGGGAACAAGTGGAGAAGAAGGAGAGGAGAGGTGCTGGAGAAGCTGGAGTTGACCAAGGAAGGACTAGAAGAGAGAAGGGAGAGAGAGGAGCCGGAAAGGATAACGCGAGAAATGATGAAGGGAATAGAAAGAATGGAAAAGGAGGAAAGAAGAAAGAAAATAGGAGAATCGAGATATAATAAGTATTACAGAATTATAATAACGGAAGGAGTACCGAAATACCTACAGGGAAGAAAGAAAAAGAAGGCCAGGAATGTAATAGCGAGATACAGATGCGGAAACGAAATAAAGGGAAGCCAATATTGGAGACAGGAAGAAGACAGAAAATGTAGAATGTGTAAAGAAGAAGAAGAAAACATAAGACACGTTTTGGGGGAGTGCGAAGCAACGAGAGTCGAGATGCAGATAGAGGAGTTCCTGAGCGAGGGCGGAGGCGGCTATGAGGCGATGAGGAGAATGGACAGAATTAGAGAGGAAAAGTCGAAGACGGAGGAGAGCACGGAGAAAGGCGAGGGAGAGTGCGAAGCGACGGAAATACCAAAGTCCCTTAGTTAATGTTAAAACTCGAGTCACTATTTTGTTTTATTGTATTGTATTGTATTTTATTTTATTTTTTTTTATTTTATTTTATTTTATTTATTTTAATTTATTTTATTTATTTTATTTAGTTTAGTTATGTTATTTTATTTTATTTTACTTTTATTTTATTTTATTTTCTTTTATGTTATTTTATTTTATTTTCTTTATTTAACTTTTTTATTTTATTTTATTTATTTTATTTTCTTTAGTGTATTTAGCTTTATTTTATTTTATTTAATTTTATTTATTTATTTTATTTTAATTTTATTATTTTATTTATTTTATTTCATTTTCTTTTATTTAATTTTCTTTTCTTTTATTTTCTTTTACTTTTCTTTATGTATGTTCTATCTGATTAGACGTTTTAACTTTGGACTTTGTTATTAATTGGAATTTTATGAATGAGAACCTATTGTTTTAATTGATTTAATTTAACTAATTTATTGTATTTTAGTATCTGACTTAGTAGTAGGGTTATTTTACGTTGGAATTTAGGGATATTCTTATTCTGAAACGCTGGCGGTCCTGCAATTGTTTATATTGGCATCTGTATGTAAAGTAGACTTTCGGAACTCGGCTATGATATTGCATTCTCAAAACATGAGCGAAAAAATGGAATCAAAATGTATATAAAAGTGTAAATGTATTGGAAGTTATCCAAAGCCGTCAAGGCATGGATTATGAATAAACTAACTAACTAACTAACTAACATTAATTTCTATACCAGAGTATGCACGATAGTGTAACACGTCATCACGTTATTGTTGCTAGGAATTTTTTGAATAATGTTTTTAAGAATCGATGGATTGGCAGAAGAGACCCCGTAGGATGGCCACCATGATCTCCCGATCTTACCTCTCCAGCTTTTTTCTTGTGAGGATATGTAAAAAATGTACCCAACGAGAAATGACCCATTGAATCGACGTCTAATTGACGTCGAAATCATCGATATTACATCATATCGAAATAATGCTCGAAATTTGAAGCTTATTTCGATGTTTGTGCTTTATACGATGTTTGTGCTTTATGACATTTTTTAAAAGAACAGATTATTTGTGACATACATTCATCGCGCCAGACTGTAAACAGGCAAATTATGTATTTTCTGTTAAGACATCGATATTTCATCATTTCGATATCGATTCGAAGCTATTTTGATTTACCTATCAAATATATAATAACATTGCCATTATATAGAATCTTATATAGAATGCAATTGGCAGACATGGATAATGTAAATATTTTATGATTTGAGCATTATAATAATTGCGTTACAATATTAATTTTTTAAGGCTTCTATTTCCATTAAATAATTACTTTATAACTATAAAAGTCACAACAAAATTCCTGTTTGTAATTTGACAATTGTTTTGAAAATTGAAATATTATATAATAGGTACATTTTCAGTAGGGGAGACCGGGGCTAAAACGTCTACGGGGTAAATCTGTCAAATCAAATATCTCGGAATATGTATATTGTGCGAACTCGCTATTAACATTGTAAACGCTACTTATGGTACCCATGTGACCAACGGAGTTTTCGGCAGATTACCTGCCGTGTTATGATCTTTACGAGGGCAAACGTGTTTTCGGAAGGTGAAAGTAAAATTTTCTGCGCGTGGAAATTTTGTAATATCTGCAATAATATTTGCTCTCCAAATCTCGAGGTACGTAATTATAAAGAGTAATGCATGCTGAACACGAATCCAGTGTAGTTTTTTCATTATCGTTGATGTCTAATATTTCGTGGGCGATCAAACCTGAAACTTGTGTTTGGGGCTAATCCGTCAGTAAGCACCCAGGGCTAGTCCTCGTCACTGTGGCGCGCCGAGCGCACGACTTCAGCTCACGGCAATTTCAGGTTAGGTTTCCCTCGAGCGTGATTCTGTCTTCCCTTGCACGTGCATCAGTTTGTATAGGAGGGAAATGGTACGCACGTATCGTCGCAAAACGACTCCCGTCGACAAGGAGCAACTCAAGAAGGCAGTTCTTGCGGTGAGAAAAGATAAAATAAGCGCTTACGCAGCCGCAAAACAATTCGATGTCCGGAGAACCACGTTGAACGACTTGAAAAAAATCCCACACAAACAGAACCGCAGCCTTCGACGAGCAGTGGGCGTAAATCAAAATCAAGGAAGCAGCAGCGGTCGGATTCTGACGAAGACTTGGATAATACGCGTGCTGCGTGTGCTCAGAGAAGTTAACAATAAACAGAGCATATCGGAAACAGTGCATTGCGTGCGAGCGTAGGGCATACAACACATGCGTGCGCTTGTCAGGATCTGTATTCACGTGCCTATTGTTTTATGGAATAGGTAAAACAATTATTTTTTAATAATGTTTTGCATAAAAATTTTAAATAAATTTTTATATTTTTCTCTTAAAAACAATTATTAAAATGTATCCTATCATTTTTCAGGATTAGATGTACGTATATGTATTGAAAATGCAGTGTGACGGATTTACCCCGGGGGAGTGATTGTTCAACCCCGGCATTTTTTAGATTTCAATTTTTCCACCGTTGTCGTTTTTGCTCTATACCGGTTAAACAAAGCGACGTAGACAAAAATTTCCTATATAAATTTTGTAGCTAAAGATTCACTCTTTACAGTGGTATACCACATTTAACTAAAATTATTTATTTTGTTGTTAAAAATCGGCACCGAAAAAGAACTGACGGTTTAGCCCCGGTCTCCCCTACTACATCTGTTTATTTATTAAACAAGAAGTTAAATTAAGCAACTAATTAAATTATTAATATTAAATATTAATACAATAAAATATTTGTATTTACATTTATCAAAATGAAAAATAAGTCTAATTATAAAATAAATATTAATAATTAGACTTATTAAAAATCAAATAATTAAGTTAAATAAAAAAATTAAATAATTAAAAATAAATATTAAAGACAGAAAGTAAAAAAGTTTTTATATATAGGCACCTATATATAAAACAGGCATTATACTAATTATAATTGTGTTCAGCACAGAAAGCTGCTTTGCAACTGCAGTTGTAAAATTCGTGAATTTGATTGGTGTATTACTCTTAGTTTCGGCCAAAATTAAAAGCATACACCAATCACATTCACAAATTTTACAACAATTGCAAAGTAGTTTTCTCTGCTGAACACAGCTTTTTATTACTTGCGTTATATGTATGAGCCGCATTTGCTGCGCGTGCGCAAACATCCCCGCAACCGAGCAACGACTTGAATATTTCGTTGAGCGCCAAACAGCAGTGCTGCAATTGGATATAAGTCCGTGATCGGAACTTCGGAAGACTGTTAATAGACTAAAATAAGGTAGAGAAAAACGTAAGTCACGAAAGGCTATATATTGTATAGTCTTTTACGTCTTACGTTTTTCTATGTATGCTTTACTTTATTATGTCCACGCTACGACAGACGTAGACATTCTTTGTCATCAGCCGAACGCTGCCCTTGCGGCAACCCAATGCAAGATATTAACCATGTAATATTTGATTGCGGATTATCTGCAGTAAGAAAATAATAATCAATTTCGAGTCGAAATCGATTTATTCGGAGTCAAAAAGTCATCGAAAGTTGTGCCATAAATCAATCGAAATCGATGAATATTTCAATTACTTTTTGATATACATTTTCGACGTCAATTAGACGTTGATTCGATGGGTCTTTTCTGGCTGGGAGTCTATCTGTTTCTCTAAAAATGTGTCTGATAATAAATGTAACATTGTTCGTGGGTAGGTAAAGCGGAATTAAACTGAATAAAAAAGTTTAAAACCATTTTGCGATTTTCACAACTCAACATTACGTGCTAATTGTGATTGATACGCGCAGCGAGGCATTGGGAGAAGCATGCAACTGCCAATGATACATAACACTGAACTATTTACCATTGAATCGCACGGACGCTCATTAGCTTTATTTATTTATTTTTCTTTAATTATTGCAAAAATTGCAAAAAGTTAGAAGACTTTTCTACACAGTTTAACTTTTTCTACCAACCTATGATACATCACATATATTACACCTATTATTAGACACTGTTTATATATTTCTAATTATAAATATGTATAATATATAAGAAATACATATCTGTATTATAATACAAATATTATTATTTTACTTACCTCAACGAACTTCGTGATTCTTAATAAAAGTTTGTCGATGGATTTTCTAAGCCATAATTTGGTATCGGTTTACAGTTTGATCATTGCGACTTCGACCAGTATGTAGTTTCTTCGCTACGTCACCAATTAATTCCTGTATGTTTATGAAACAATTATAATGACATAATGACCTCTTATTAATGTATAAAGTGCTGAATGCGGAGAAAACGAAAATAATGAGGTTTAAAAAAGGCGGAAGGAGGGATAGTAAGAGAAGATGGAGATGGGAAGGAAAAGAAATAGGAGAGGTAAAGGAATTTCGGTATTTAGGATACGTGTTTCAAAGGAACGGAGGACAGGAAACCAGGTAAGGGAAGGATCAAGAAGGCGGCCGCGGTGATGGGGAAGGTTTGGGGAATAGAAAGGGAAGATTTGGGAAAGACTGGGGAAAAAGATTGTGGCTGTTCGATAGACTGGTGTGGACGGTAATGGGATATGGAGCAGAAGTATGGGCATGGAGAGAGAGGGAAGGAATGGAAAGATTAAAGGAAAGGTATATCAGATAGGTTTTGGGAGTAGATGGAAGAACGCCGTGGTATCTAGTGAGGGAGGAAGTACAAAGGGAGAAACTGAGAGGGAGGATGGGGATGAAGGCATGGAAGTTCGAGAAGAGATTAGAGGAGAGAAAAGGAAGTGAGCTAGCCAGGTTATGTTGGGAAGAGTTGAAGGGTAGGGAGAAGGAAGGGAGAGCGGGATCAAGTTGGGAACGGGAGAGGGAAAGCTTCTTCGAAGATAGAGGAGTGAGATTAAAAGAGCTGGAAAGGCTGAGAGAAAAAGGAGACGAATGGCACTGCACTTTATTTGGAGGAGATAAGGAGAAGCAAAGGAAAGAGAGACGGGAGAAGATCGAGAAATCGGAATATAATAGGTGGTACAAGGTATAAAAGGAGAAGGTATTCCGGGGCATTTGAAGAAGGGATGGGGAGAGAGCAGATGGAGAGGGTGGGTGAGGTTTAGATTAGGGAATGAGCTGAGAGAGAGCAGGTATTGGGAAGGGGAAGAGAAGAAGAAATGTAGGATGTGTGAATATAGGGAGAAACGTGGGAGCATGTATGGGAGGAATGTAGAAGGAAATCAGGAGGAGGAAGTTGTCAGGAAGCGGTGGGATGGGTATTGAGTGAGGATGGGGGGGGGAGTGGATGATGGACATAGAGGGAGAAAGAATGGAAAGAAAAGGGGAGTCGGAGAGTAAGGAGAAGGGGTAGGGGAAGAAGGGGAAAAGAGAAAGGGAGAAGGGAGAGAGAGAGAGAGAGAGAGGAGAGGGAGAGGAAAGTAGAGTAAGGGAGAGGAGAGTAATTCAATGTGCATGTTACAGATAACCAAAGAAGGATGGAATGCAAAGCGAGAGTACTAATAAAGAAGGAGGCGGTGGAAAAGATAGTGGAAGAGAAGTATGGAAGATGATAAAGAAGGTTACGGAAGACGGTAAAAGGAAAGATGAGGAGATAGAAGAGCTGAAGGAGGAGGTAAAGAGAGGTGGAAAGAATGGAACAAAGCAGGGGCAAAAGGAAGAGGGATGATAGCGAGGAGAGTAAAGGTAAGGCAGAGAAGAGGAAATGGTGGGGGGCAGGGGAGGAGGAAAGGAACGACGACGAAAAGAGAAGAAAGAATGTAATAATAAGGGGTCGAGAAGGAAAGATGGGAAGGCAGGAATCAAATTGAGAGAAGGTGAAGGAACTGTTTGCGGAAGGACTAAAGGTGAAGGCGGAGGTAAGTGTGGTAGGACAGAGAGGGGACTGGGTGACGATACTGGTAAAGAGATGTGGAATGAGGAGGATAAGCGGAGGGTATTGGAGGCAAGGAGAACGGAAGGGAGCAAGTTAAGGGTGGAAAATGGACGAGGATAAATCGGTGGAGACGAGGGTAAGAGAAAGAGAGGAGAAAGAAAGGAGAAAAGAAAGGAGAATGGAGGAAAGCAGGAGTTCAAAGATGACCGAGGAAGACGAGATCACGAGAGGGATGGAGGAGAAGCTGTTGATGGACTCGGGCGAGGACGAAGATGACAGGAAGAAAAGACAGTAGAATAAAAGGGAAGAGTCGCGCCAGGAAGGAAGGAGGCAGAGGGGCGCAGATTCGGAGGAAGCGGAAGGAGATATACAGAGAGTGATGGACGAAGGGGGAGGGTAAGGGAAATAAGATATTAGGTCGCATATGGCCAGGATAAGAAGGGGAGAAAAAAAAAATTTTTTTTTTCCTAAAGGGTTGGGTACGTCCCTTCAAAACGCCAAGGATATTAGATTGTAAACCTTACGGGGAAAAGCAATAAAATTATTACATACATATTAATGTATAAAGCAGGGAGCATTTAAAAATTAAAATATTAATTAAAGAATACGGATATCTTACAAAGATTTGATTTGTATAAAATTCTGTGTATAGAATACAGGATATTTATATAGAAAATTAATATCTTGTAAAGATGTTGAAACTAGGATTAATGATGCCATTGTATGTAAAACATAGAAGGCCAACTGGTTAACAACAAAAAAATTTATTTAAGATATTTAATTTAAAAAAATCAGAGGAACTTTTCCTTTTACTTTATCATATATCTACACAGAGAAAACAAGTTGAAACTTGCACATTGCTTCCTCATAGTTTTTAAGTGTGCAAGTAAAAACTTACACATTGCGTTCTCATAGTTTTTAAGTGTGCAAGTAGAAACCTGTACATTGCTTTAATTTTTAAGTGGGCAAATAGAAACTTGCACATTACTTCCTTATAATTTTTAAGTATGCAAATTATAAATTTGCACATTGCTTAATCAACATTTTATTTCGCTCATAAATCTTTCTCTTATGAGGAAGCCTGTTTTTTATACATAATTATTAGTAGATATTTATTAATTTGACTTCCTCATAGAGGAAGACACACACATACACACATATACACACAAATTAGTAGCAGAAGTGAGGTTTTACAATCGACACAATGTCAAATCGATGTTGACTTTGGGAGTTCAGGCTACATAGTCCATATATGGACTTCGCATATGGACCTTTAATCGCATATAAAGTTGGGTTTAATCAACCAAATCTTAAAGAATTATATATGAAATAGTGGTAGGAAAGACTAAATAATATAATAGAATTATAAATAGCCCGATATCTCAAAATTGGCGGAAGTTAGAGCAACCACGACATTTCTCAAAAAATTCAAAATTTTATAAAAAAAGAACCCTTTTACCGATTATCGCCGAATTCAATACCAACCTTCTTTTAACGATACTCTATATAAAATTACATGTATAACTTATACATGTAACTTTTTAAGCAAAAATCGGTTACTTCTTCACCGATCCTCGCAAAATTCAACCTTCCTTAATGATGTTCTATATAAAATTACATGTACATCTTATACACTTTTTAAGCAGAAATCGGTAATCCCTTCACTGATCCTCGTCAAATTATAAACTTTTTAAGCAAAAATCGGTAATCCCTTCACCGATTATCACCAAATTCAATAACAATCTTCCTTTAATAATATTCTATCCATCAAATAACTTAGGATAGACCGAGGCGAATCGGATCAATATAAGACATCATTTTAAGACAGTTTTTGTTAGTGTTTTGTTTCAAACGAGCTGTTTTATCGTGCTAATTACTAATCCGATTCGCCTTGGTCTACCCTATACATTTTTTAAGCAGAAATCGGTAACCCTTTCACTAATCTTCGCCAAATTCAAAACAACCTTCCTTTAATGATACTCTATCCATAAAAAAAAATTAAGCTCGATATCTCAAAATTTGAGGAAATTAGAGTAATCATGTAGATTTTTTTAGATAGAAATAGGTAACCCCTTTATTACTAGCAATTTTTATTAATTCTATTATATTCTTCAGTTTTTTCTACCCCTATTTCATATATAATTCTTTAAGATTCGGTTAATCAGTTCTTGAGTTATAGAAATTTCGGGAAATTTGACACACACACACACACACACACACACACACACACACACGCACGCACGCACGCACGCACGCACGCACGCACGCACGCACGCACACGCGCACGCGCACGCACACGCACACGCACACACACATCCGGACATTTTTTAAAATTACGATTTTCCAACGTTTTAGAACATTCTGAACACATTGGCAGCAAAAAATAAAAAACCAATCTTTTCTTTGGTCTTTTCTACTCCTATTTCATATATATTTCTTCAAAATTTGGTTGATTAAACCTAGCTTTATATGCGATCAAAAGTCCATATACGAAGTTTAGGAAAACAAAGCTTCCTCTATGAGGAAGCAAAATCTGAAAAAATTATCAAAAAAACCTGTGTCAGATATTAAATTTTTTAAGCCTTGACCCAAAGTGGGCCGGCGTTCGCTTATAATTTTTGGAGCTTTTTTCGAGCTTTTTTCGAGTTTTTTTCAAAAAAAATATTTAAAGAAATTAGAAGCAGACGTCAGTCCACTGTAAACTGTTGCTTAAACATTTTTATATATGATACAGGATTCTTGAGAATTTTTTCAAATTTTTTCGAAGCGATTTTCCAAAATAAAGAAAATCGCGTCGAAAAAATCTGAAAAAATTCTCAAAAATCCTGTGTTATATAAAAAAATGTTCCAGCTATAGCCTACAGTGGATTGATGTCTGCTTCTAACTTTTTTCAATATTTTTTTTGAAAAAACTTGAAGAAATTAGAAGCAAACGCCGACCCACTTTGGGTCAAGGCTTAAAAATTTTTTGATATCTGACACAGGAATTTTGAGAATTTTTTCAGATTTTTAAATTGTGGCCATCGCGATATATCAGTTAAAAAATTTTTAAAAATTATAACTAAATCAATTTTATAAAAAAATTTTTTTTTAATCTGAGTGTATTTTGGAGTTGGAACAATAACATAAAAAATCGCCGATTAAATCCGAGAAGTCGAGGGTTAAACCCAGGTCGACTTGGCATGGAATTCTCCATATATATATATATATATATATATCATATATATATATCACGTCTTTTCTGCAACGACGGATCAAAAGGGTTAAGGAGAGAAGGATGGCAGGCCTCTCCGACGGCTCTCTCGCACAATCCGACAATTCCACAAAGAATTAATATTGGGCGCCAGACGCGTAACTCGCGTCCACTAATTTACGCTAAGATCGCGAAAACTCAAAAGAAGCATGAAACGCGGTTAATGCGGCGTGTAAGAGGTCGGCCAGCTCGACCTAACGGCTAGGGGCGGGGTTGATGGAGGGCAGCGTACTATTCGGCGGGGTGACGCATAAATCAAGCACTCAGATTATAATTAATAGGAATTTATAGCCAGGTTTATTATAAATTGGTACTATTGTGAAAGCATCGGTGACAGTCGTATGGTGTAAGTTTGGAATAACAAATTATTGAATCGCGGAAATCAGAAAGAGATGGAATCGGAAAGAGATTGATTAAATAAAGCAGTCATTAAACGATACTAACGAGGTGGAATTAACGGGATTAGAGAAAGTAACTTGAACGAATATCAATTCCAGAATCGAATCAGTTACAATAGAAATGAGCGCAAGATAATAAAGTAATATTGGACATGACTGAAATTACATATAATAGCGCGAGAGACAGAACATAAATATACTCGATTACGACGTAACATAAGAGGCGCGAAAATACCCAGCGAAAACAACCTAGTCAAAGTGATGTCAAATTGCCATCAAATTGACGAGGGGTATGATGTCAAAAGGAATGATCAAAATGATGGCAAAATGATGGCATCATGACTGCAAAACGTCCCATACCTTGATGGCGATTATGACTGTCATTTTGATGTCTGTTTGATGTCAACGTGACATGTCTGTTTGATTTCAAAGTGACATCAAAATAATTCCCTCTACAGTAATAAATGCAAAACTAAAATCAAATTAACGTTTCAAATCAACGTTTTTTAGAAAAAAAATTAAATATCTTTCGCTAATATATCTCTGTAGAAATCTGATTATAAATATGAGAAAATCTGTGCAATTTATTAAAAATTTTCATACATACGGATACTGAAATATTTTAAAAATCTTTATCCAATTATTTCTGAAAGTATGTGAGAAATTATATATATATTTTAATAATTTTTTATAAGTCCCAATTCTTGTAAAATTTATCAGAAAATATGAGAAATTTTTGATATTATTAAAGACCTTCATACAGTATAAGGTCTTCAATAATACCATAATAAACGCGATCACGGAAGCTCCAAACGTTCGAAATATATATAAATCGAAATACACACTACAAAACAACGTCGGAGATCCTTTTTAAGAAAATAACTGAGTAGATCAAATTGTCTCATTATTACCCACATAGCAAAACATAATTCTGATCCAGTTTCTGTCTCAGAAAGAACATAAAATGTACTAGTGCATTTTGCCATCTCTGCACTGTATAATTTCTCGGAGGTATCACAAAAAATATTAGAGCCAAGATCTTACAAGCTCGCCTTTTATCCTAGTGCGTAAGGATTTTTGCTTACGAGAAGGTACGGCGCATGTATGTTACTAGCGCTTGTTTGAGCGAAAATTTTCTAAGTCCCTTTACGACATGTTGCTTTCGCGCCGCGGTCGTTACCTCCGGCGCAGCCGAGCAAAAGTTTTCTAAGTTCTCTCGCGGCGTCTTGCTTTCGCGTCGCGGTCGTTACCTCCGGCGCAGCCCGAGTAAAATAGTTAGGGAGCTGGCGAGCAAAATTTCTATATGATTTGTTCATATGGCAGACATTATTAATAGCGATAATTGTACCATAAGAAACATTAAGGACCGCGTCTGCCACCATGGTAGCGCTGCGTTGTCAATTGACAGCGCTTCGAATTTGTTTAAAAAAAAGGAGGTACTATATGATTTGTTCATGTCTGCCTCTGAGGCTGATGTTCAGAATCCTTCTGAAAACGAAGAAAATCGAAGAGGCAGACATCCAGGGCTCTGACTTTTGTAGTAATCAATTTTTTAAGTTTTTTTTATGATTTAAAAAAGTGTATATGAAGTGTACACTTGGAAGACCTGAATTGTTCGATTAAAGACAATGTGAAGGACCACAGAAAAATGGTCTGCCAGCATGTTGCCTCTGCGTTGTCAATTGACAGCGCTTCAAAAATGTTAAAAAAAAAAGGTGTGCTATATCATGTGTTCATGTCTGCCTCTTGGACTGATGTTTAGATTTCTTATAAAAACGAAGAAAATCGATGAGGCAGACATCCAGGCCTCTGATATTCCAAAGGCAGACCATTTGAATTTTTTTTTTTAAACTCGACGCTCGCGCCAAGCTACAAGTAAAAAATTCTACGTCTACAAAATATCAATAAAAATAATTAATGTTACATATAAGCAATCGATAGGAGCGATTTTCAAAACATACTTCAAATATTCGGGTTCTAAGTCTGTTAACTGTCGTCCCGCAGGTACAAAATAACTGCATAGTTTGTCTTTCTTTTATTGGAGAGAAGTGAGTGAGAAAGGTATAACTCCGTAGTTCCGACCTTTTCCGTATTGTGTATCTAAATGTATATGTACGATACAACTGGGGTATACCTATACATAGATATATAATGTATATAATAGCCTTCTCTTCTTTCGCACGCTTTCTTTCCCTCTCAGGCACGTTCGCTCGTATGAAGAAGGACGTCTTATAAAGCGTAAGGCTTAGTACACAGTAGACGATGTACAATGTTAAGAAAACGAAGAAAGTTAATGAGGGACGATACGAAATTTTTTTAAAAACATACAACGTCTCGAACGCCGCCGCATCTTTCAAACTTTCGCTCCACAATTTCAACGCTTCAAATTTGCCTCCATGTCGCACAGAATTAATGGAACACCTTCTGAGGACTTTGTACATAACAAAAATTTGGAAGAATGCTCACGAAAAAGATCCTGTTGGTGATTTGGACCCGACTGATTGTGGCTGGGTACAAAAAGATTACGCGCTCGATTTTCGATGGTTCAAAGAACAACTGCCCCGATTGTATAGCGACGTCATAGCAGAAATTGAAGATCCCGAAGATCGATCAGATACAAATTTTTTCATTTAGATGTATAATGTAAATTTTGTGCTATAAATCTTCTTGAATTTTTTTTCCTTTGTAATACTTGCCATCGAGCAGCCACCGCGTCTCTAGATTATGTTCGTATGTGAAACACAAATTTAAACACGTTGTGTATTTTTTAGATGAAGAAGGTGACATGAACGAAAGCGCCGACATCTGTTATCAATCGGATTCGAAAAACCGGCACAGTATCTCAGACGACAGCGATGACGACACTTTTTAAATTTATTTGCTTTTTTTTACTTGATGACGCTTTTTAAATTTATTTGCTTTTTTTTACTCTTTAAAAACTATAAATTATTAATAATAACAATAAACTATAAACTATTAATAAACTATAAACTATTAATAAACTATAAACTATTAATAAACTATAAACTATTAATAATAACAATAATCAGCCGTAATACCCGCTTTCCCTTGATTCCATGAATTTCAAAAAATTGTACAGCTCAAAATCAGTGAGCAAAATGTCTGCCAAATTTTTTTCGTATTCAGGGAGTCATAATGAATCGAATGGACGCAACTGGAACCATGAACAAATGACTTAGTAGAGCTTTTTTTTTACATTTTTACAACTACGTCGCGTGATAATGCAGAGCCCTGGATGTCTGCCCCATGGATTTTCTTCGTTTTCAGGATGATTTTGACCATCAGCCCCAGAGGCAGACATGAACAAATGATTTAGTACCCTTTTTTTTTACAAATTTGAAGCGCTGTAACGCAAAAACGCAGCGACATAGGACATTAATTGACTGGACCAAATCGATTCGTATTGATCTGAACTTTAATCCCTATCGATATGAAACATGAACAAATCATATACCGAAATGCTCGCCAGCTCCCTAACTAAAAGCTTTCTAAGTTCCCTTGCGGCGTGTGGCTTTCGCCGGGATATTTTGCTGCGTGGGTAATGTAGTCATTTTGATGTCATTTTGATGTCAACGTGATTAATCGAGATTTTCCCGCATAACGCTCAATTATATTATCTAAAAATTCATTTCCACCTTTCCCAATAATGTTTCATCACGCACAACGTCAATCTACATGGTGTCAATTTTTCGTCATATTGGTCTATTCTTTTGACACAATGACGACAAACGACAGTTTTGACGTCATATTGACGTCATTTTGACTGGGCTGTTTTCACTGGGTAATAAAGCAAGTCGTCGAGCGATGAGAGTTACTTGGCCGAATGATAGAATTTGCCGCAACAGTCAAAGCCGAATAATTATTAGGAAATTAAGTACAAGAGTTACTAAACACGAAGTACATGGTGCTGCGTCACACTCGGCGCGCAAGAACGCAATTTCCACAGTCGCGAGAGAATTCTGTCGCCACGAGACCCGAAACCTACCGCGTATTAACACTCGCGAGAATACTCAAGACAACGCAAGATATAAGACGCCAGGACATGCGGCACGACGCGGAATATCGCACGCGATGACATGGAATAGACGAAGACGCTGAATCTAATGCAAGATATGAATCTAACACAAATATCGGACGCGGAATAGATCCCTCGCCATAAGATACGCGGTCGCGGACATGAAGATCGCGAGGAATGGCGTATTCGCGATCGCGAAATCCATCACCGGCGTCCCTATTGCGATCTTCAGGAGCCTACTCTTGATTCCCGAGCTAACGAGACCGTCCTGGAGTCCCTCACTCTCGATGCCAACCACTAACGCTGAACTTAGGCCCTTGCGGCAACTAACTCTAAGGTACACGCCGGCACTTGAGGGAGAGCGCGACCCGGAGGGCGGTGTCGTGGCTTAATATTCACGAAATTACGAGAGGCAACCTCACCGACGCCTGCTCCTTCCCTGCTGCTGTTCGCCGTCGCCGGAGGCCGGGACGTCGTCGTCACTCATAGGGATCCTTTAATGAGGGATGGGACAAAGCCGCCATTAATGAGAGCGGAAGTGACGGCAGGCATTACGCGTTATTTTTGAATAAAACAAAATAACTGTATCAAAAATGTGTCTACATAAATTCAATTCTAATTGAGGAATTATTTCAATTAAATTGAAGTAAATAAATAAAACTTAATTAAATGAAATAAATTCCGTAAATTAAGAAATTGAGTAAACAGTAACAAACGATCATAAATACTGATAAATTTAATTTATCACAAAAAGTTAATAAATGCAGTAAATAATGCAATAAATAATTTTTTTATAAATTTAAGAGTTTTTATATAAATTTAGCAAATTTGCCAATTCAATAAATGAAAAAAAAAACAGAACAATTTTGAAAATTATTTTTATACTAAAAATATGTTGACGCGATAGTCCGAGCTTATATTTATCAATATTAGTTAATTTGACGATTCATAGTTGAGGTTATGTATTCTCTATATATTCTCATTTCAGTATTAAATGATAATATAAAATCACACTCAATTTTAATAAAATTGAATTTATTAAGTACAATTCTTACACGTTTATTTTTTCTCTTGCTCACTTTATCAGTTATAACACAGTATGTACAGTTATGCTGGGTCTACAATGCGAGTCGCAAAGTCGCGAGCCGCAAGAATTGACCAATCACAGTCGATTATTCTCCTCAAATTCGACTGTGATTGGTCAATTCTTGCGACTCACGACTTTGCGACTCGCATTGTAGACCCAGCATTATACTGTGGTCATATGTCATAAATTGACATATACTATACACTATCTGTACTAAAATATACTCAAAGCGGAAAAATCCCATTAATGGCGGACGACCAATCCGCATCCTGCAGCCTCGGTGTCCCATCCCTCGTTAAAGGATCCCTAGACCAATTAGGGGTGAGCTCGCAGGCTCGCGACGTATCCTTGCGCAGGGCTGTCAATCACGACTCCCGCGGGGCGTTTAATGGGCCCCTCGCTCGCGCGGTGAGTTCCCGGCAGCGGACGCTATTTCCCTTTTGTTCCTCCCTCTCGGTCCGGGAATGGTGGCCATCCATCCCAGAGTCCGGTCTGCAGGGAAAGAGAGGTGAGACTCATTCTGCCCCGGCGCCGGGGCCCTGCTTTCTACGGGTCCGCCCGCCGCTGTGTCACGCGCCGCGTGCGTGTCCTCCTGCGCTCCCTTGTGCTCGACGGCCCGCGAGCCTCGCCGCGGTCTGCTTTCGTCGATCGATTTCTCGATCCTCCTGGCCCGCTTCCTGTCTCTCGCCATCCGCCGCACTCCCTTGAATCCATGTCCCGTCTCGGTGAGGCGCCCCGTATTATACAAAGAAAATAAAAGGGATCAAAATACAGAAACGCGATTAAATTATGCCCCTGGAGATCTCGCATCGACTCTCTGGACCGTCCTCGGGCGCGAAACCCGCGCCTTGTGATGGCGGCGGGGCGCTACCATGATGCAGCGAAACTGCAACGTCACAATATATATGGACGGTATTCATAATCGGTTATTATGGCTGCGGTCCACTTGATGCTACAAATGCTTCGAAGCATTCCTCTTCTCCTTTCTTTGAATTTAAGACAGTTTTAAGTACAATTTTAAGATGTCATTAACCAATCACAGAGCCGTATTAGCATCTTAAATCATTACTTAAGACAGTCTTGAAATAAGATTCGACTATTGGCTCCTGCACACCCCTGGCGGAAAAAATTTCTATAGAGTAACTACAAAATTTGATTAGAAATAGAAATTTGTACATTTTTGTTGAAATATTTAATTTTTTGTAGAAATATCTACGAAATAGTACCACAAATTACAATGTTCTCAAATCAAAAAATTATTGCAAGTAGTATTTCATGAAAAACTACAATTTAAAAAAAATAGTACAAAGATCTACAAATTTTAAAAATTTAAGAAGAAACAAAATCTTAAAAAATTAAAACATTTGTTTACTTGTAGAATACTATAATTATTTATAAATGACTATAGAAATCTACCACAATTTACGTATCGTAAAACTGTGCAACTTAGGCTGCGGTCCAGTTGACGCTACAAATGCTTCGAAGCATTCCTCTTCTCTTTTCTTTCAATGAAGAAAGAAGGAGAAGAAGAACGCTTCGAAGCATTTGTAGCGTCAAATGGACCGCAGCCTTAGAATCCAATTCAGTTTTTAGTTTCTCATAAAATACTACAACTTCGTACAAATAGTAACAAATACCGATTTGTTTGTACAGCTAAAAAATGTATTACAATTATGGCTAATTAAAATTTGTACTTTTTAATTAAATGTTACAAGTTTTTACACAAATCTTCCAAAATTCATCTATTATTAATAACTCCTTAATTCGCAGAAGTCAAAATACTTGTGTTTTTATTTTCGTATAGTTTGCTGTAAGACCCAATAGAAAAATACACAAATGTACAATTTTTTACCTTATTAAATTTCTGACTCGTGAATGATAGTAATTTCGCATATAATACTACAAGGTCCTAGGGACTTCCGTTTCCGGCGCGTTAGTGAGTGACACGTGGTGACGGGGCAGTTATTATCGGTAGCGTGTGAGAGCGTAGGAGTGTACGGGTGGAGGTGAGAGAGTGAGAGGGGGAGAGAGGAGAAGCGAGAGTACGTGTGGAAGTGGAGGGAAGGTTGTGTGAGAAGGATAGAAGGAGAAAAGGGTTTAGAAAGCAGGTGTGAGTGCGGGTCAGGCAAGGAGCACGCGGAGAGTTAAGAGGGGAAAGTGTCGAGCGGAGAGCGGCCGCGGGCAGGGAGTGCGTGAAACATAGACGGCGCGCGGGGTGGCGAAAGAGCGGGCATAGAGTAGAGAGTTTAGAGAGGGAGAAGTGAGCAGAGGAGTAGGAGAGATGAGCGAGGAGAAGGGAAGTATGACGGAGGGAAAGAAAGGGATGCTGAGCAGAGTAAAGGGAAGGGGAAGAAGTGAAAGTTTAGACGACATATGGAAAAGAAAGAGAGTGGACGAGGATAAGAGCGGGGGAGATGATATTTTCAAGAGGAGCAATAAGACAGTAAGGTCTCCTAAATTAGAAGCGGAGATGGGTGTGAAGGAGCTGAGGGAGGTGATTATTGAAATGAGAGAGGATTTTAGGATCATGATGGGAGAGTTAGGGGAGGGTTTTAAGGAACAGGGAAGGAAGATAAGAGAGGAGATTGAAGAACTGAAAATGGATTTCAGGGAGCAGGAGAGGAGATGGAGAGAAGAGAGGGATAAATTAAAAAAGGAGAAGGAAAAAATGGAAGAAAGGATAAAAAGGCTAGAAGAGATGGTGGAAGGGAGAAAGGTGGAGATAAGGGGGGATACGAAACGGAAGAGAGGAGGTGGAAGAGAGAATGAGAGAGGTGGAGAGAAGGTTGGAAAGGAAGGAGAAGGAGGAAAGAAGAAGGAATATAGTGATAAGGGGGTTGGAGGTAAGAGAAGGAGGGAAGAGGGAAGAGTCAGAAAAGTTGCTGGAAGGAATAGGGGCTAAAGTGAAGGCAATGGAGGTGAAGAGAATAGGAGGGGATGCAGAAAAAGGTAGGGAAATGGTGTTGATAAAACTGGAAAACAAGGAGCAAAAATGGGAGGTGATGGAGAAAAAGAAGAGTTTGAAGGGTAGAAGGGAGAGAATCACGGAGGACCAGACATGGGAGGAGAGAAGGGTGAACTGGAAACTGAGAGAGATATTTTTTAGTGGAATAGGCCTACGGGGAAACCACTAAAAAAAGAACGCGTCAATTCACAATAGTACCTCCCGGGTGACGCGGAAATCTATTGTGATAATTATATAATTTTAATTATATAGTTATAAAATTTTACATGCACATATTATTGTATATGCATAGCCTCGAATAGTAGACGAAGACATTTCGTCGTGCCGCGCCACCAAAGAAATCTTCCCTCGCGTTCACGAGAGATTTCTCGCTTTTCGCCAAGCTAGCCTAGCCGTAGCTGGCCGTGCCGGTGCACGGTCACGTGGCTTCCAACGCGCGAGAAAGAGAAAGAACATATGTGGCTGTCCTTGTCTATTATTCCGAAGCTGGCCGAGGCTCGCCGAGGTTCGAGCGCACACGTACGTGCCTTCTCTTCTATGTGTATGTGTCCCCCACTCTCGTCCAACGAGTCAGGCTGAGTTCTAGATCTAACATCCCTGCAGAGGAGTGGGGCTGAAAGAGCTGGAAAGGCTCAGAGAAGGGGACGAATGGCACTACAGAATATTCGGAGGTGATAAGGAGAAGCAAAGGAAAGAGAGAAGATTGAGAAATCGGAATATAATGGATGGTATAAAGTTATAAAAGGAGAAGGTGTGCCGGGATATTTGAAGAAGGGATGGGGAGAGAGCAGATGGAGAAGGGTAGCGAGGTTTAGATTAGGGAATGAGATGAGAGAGAGCAGGTATTGGGAAGAGAAGAAGAGGTGTAAGAGGTGTGAATATAGGGAGGAAACGTGGGAGCATGTATGGGAGGAATGCAGAAGGTGGAAAGCAGGTGGAGGAAGTTGACAGGAAGCGGTAAGATGGGTATTGGGTGATGAAGGGGAGGGGGAGAGGAATGGATGATGGAAATAGAGGGGAAAAGAATGGAAAGTAAAGGGGAGTAGAAGGAGTAAGGAGAAGGGGCGGGTGGAGACACTGATAAAGTGGGAAATGAGGAGGATAAGAGGAGGGCTGAGGAGACAAGGAGAAAGGCGGGGAACAGGCGAGGGGAAAAAGGGATGAGGATGGGTTGGTATAGAGGAGGGTAAGAGAAGGAAAAGGGAAGGAAAGGAGAATGAAAGGGAGAAGGAAGGAAAGCAGGAGTACGAGAATGATTGAGAAGGACGAGACCACGAGAGGGATGGAGGAGAGACGCAGGAAGGATGCGGACGAGGGGGAGGTGGACAGGTGGAGGGACAGGAGGACAGGAGGGAGGAGTCGCGACAGGAAGGAGGGAGGCAGAGGCGAGCAAAACCAGAAGAAGCGGAAGGGGAGAATCAGGGGGGCGAAGGAAGAAGGGGGAGGGAAGGGGAAGTAAGATATATATGTAAGGTCGCAGATGGCCAGGATAAAAAGGGGACAGATTGTAAAGGATTGGGTACGTCCCTTAAAAACGCCAATGAAAAATAGATTGTAAACCCTACGGGGAATCTGGAGAGTTCCCCCGTAGCCCTCGGCGGGGGAGCACACGGATAGTAGCAGGGGAAGTTTGGGTGTTGATAAAGGGTGTTGTGGGGGTGAGCGAGGGTGGAGGGTCAAACGAAGGCGGGAAGGAGGTTGAAAGGAGGTCGAGTGAGTGGAGGTGAGGGTGAGAATGAGGAGGGACGTCAAGAAACCGCTGAAGAAAGGGAGGCCAGGAAGGAAGAGGTTAGGATGACGGTGTGATTTTGGAGGGGCAGAGAGAGGAGTAAGGCCCAAGACGGGAGAAGAAGGAAGAGAGAGAGAGAGAGAGAGAGAGAGAGAGAGAGAGAGAGAGAGAGAGAGAGGGTGAGAAGGCGAAGGAGGGGAGAACGAGTAAGGAGAAAGGTGAAGGCTGAGGTAAGGGAGGTGATAGTGGTGGGGCAGAGAGGGAATTGGCTGACGATCCTGGTGAAGTAGGCAAAGAGGAGGACAAGAGAAGGGTTATGGAAGCAAGGAGAAAGGCAGGGATCAGGGTAAGGGCGAAGATGGATGATGATAGGTCAGTAGAGAGGAGGGCAAAGGAAAGAGAGGAGAAAGCAAGGAAAGTAGAAAGGAGAATGGAGGAAAACAGGAGCGTGAGGCCGACAGTGGAGGAGGAGATCACCAAGGAGATGGAGGAGAAGCTCCTGATGGAGTCGGAGGAGGAGGAGGAAGAGGTGAAGAAGAAGCAGTAGGCCCAAAGAAAAGAGCAAAGAAAGGAAGGAAGGAGGAGGAGGGGAACGAAACCGGAGGAGGAAGAGGGGGATAAGCAGGGGGATAGAAAGGGAGGGTAAGATGAGAGGTGAGGTAAGAGGGAGGTTTTGGTTTGTTTGTTTCAGAGCGAAGAGGAGCGAGAGGGAGAGAAATGGTGGCGAGCCGGAGGAGTGAGAGTGTCTGAAGGAAGGAGAAAGAACAACGGCAGAGGGAAGGACGGCGGAGAGATGGCGGAGGCAGTGGATGAGGAGAATGAGGGCCGGATGGAAGACGAGGGAAGGGGGTTTAATGAAAATGTAAGGCCGTTCAATGGTCAGGTCGGGTTGAGGGAAATGTAATGTGTACAGGGTTGGGTACGTCCCGTCAAAACGCCAATGAGGTCACTAGATTGTAAACCCTACGGGGGAATGCAATAAATGACTACATACATACATACATACATACTCTACGGGGAATTGCAATGAATCTTACATACATACATACATACATACTACAAGGTCCTATAGAAAACAACAAAATTCTTAGCCTTTTACGAATCGTGAATCCATGAAAATCTACATGTATTCGCTTTTTTAGATTTTTATAAGATACTACAATTTTCCATGGAAAGGTTGAAACCTAAAATACATTCGTAAATTGCCAATATAATAAACAAATAAATTTTCATTTATTCCTGCTATAATTGGCACACAATCATCGTGACGATTTGACCATTGGTTTTGGTCCTCGTCGTCAAGACGTTAATAATCTTTGATACTTATATATAAGCAACTCATATTGAAAGGTTGAAAGTTTGGTTGAAGGTCTGTTAATTTCCATATAAACTTGTAGTATCTTATAAACATATAAAAAAAGCAAATTTATGTAGATATTCATGAATTCACGAGTTGTAAAAGGCTTGAAAATTTTCTGTAAGATCTTGTAGTATTGTATGCAAAATTACAACCATTCACAAATCAGAAATATATATAGGTAAAAAATTGTACATTTATGTATTTTTCTATTGGACTTTACAACAGACTACACGAAAATAAAAACATAAGTATTTTGACTTTTGCGAATTAAGAAGTTATTAATATAATAGATGAATTTTGGAAGATTTGTGTAAAAACTTGTAACATTTAACTAAAAATTACAAATTTTAATTAGCCATAATTGTAATAGATTTTTGAGCTGTACAAACAAATCGGTATTTGTTACTATTCGTACAAAATTGTAGTAGTACAAAATTCGTACAAAATTGTAGTCGTACAAAATTTTATGAGAAACTAAAAACTGGATTAGATTCTAATTTGCATAGTTTTACGATATGTAAATTGTGGTAGATTTCTATAGTCATTTATAAATAATTGTAGTATTCTACAAGTAAGCAGATGTTTTAATTTTTTAAGATTTTGTTGATTCTTAAATTTTTAATAGTAGCTAATAGTAGTAGTTTGACGTAGTTTTGTCCCGTAATTTATAGATCAAGTTGTAGCAATTTAAAGTCATCGATTCGATATCGAATCGAAGCCCGACATCAATTTTGTAAGAAATATATATATATATATATATATATATATATATATATATTGTAACGGCCTATCTTTATCGACCGAACGCGGACTAGCTCGCCGGATCAGGAGTTCGATAGATGGCCCAGAGACAATAATCAGATTTTAACTGCACACGTAGTAGTTTATTAAATGTATTACATACAGAATTGACGACACGCGATATTGATAATGTGTTGATGTTACGTACAGAATTGACGACACGCGGTATTTACAATGTGTTGAGAGCGCGGTACGTACTGTGGAAGATAGCGCAAGGGCGCTCAGCGCGATATTACGGACGGACGAAACGCGGTATTACAATACGGTGTGAACGCGGTATTTACAGTGGAAAAGATAGTGCATGTGCACTCGGCGCGGTGTTACGGACGGACGAAACGCGGTATTACAATACTATGAACGCGGTATTTACAACGGGAAAGATAGTGCATGTGCACTCGGCGCGGTATTACGGAGTATCGCGGTAGCTAGGATAGTGGAGCCCCTGGGCTACGGTTACGAGAGCCCTCGATACGAGGCCGAGCGTGCTCGACCCCGCGTAGCCGTCGGGGTAGCGTGAGGGAAGTCGGGGACACCCGAGAGCACTCGGTCGAGACTCAGAGCTCTGAACCTCGCTTGGTGTGTCGCCCTGGGAAAGCGGTCGGTAGGCCTCGTCAGGAACAGCGGAATGCTGGAGCGGAGACGAAGTGTCTTTTCTCACCGGAGCGCCGGCTTATATATCCCGGCGCGACGGGTCCGTTGGGAGGGAGGCCGATCTTCCGGCGCGCCGCGCGGGGGCACGCTACACGCGCTCGTCTTCGGCGCGACTCGGCTCCCTCCGGCGTTTGTCGGCGCCGCGTGAGGAGAGCACCGGTGCCGCGTTTTGCCGCGCACACGGTGCATGTGGAAATGTTTAAAAAATGTGGGCGCACCGCGCCCTGTCCTCGCCCGACGGAGGATCGGTCGGGGCGCATCGTTACACCATATATATATATATATATATATATATATATATATATATATATATATATATAATGAACCGACTTTATTAAGAGCTAACACCTTCCGTACGTCTGCTAACAATAAGTGTAACATATATAGACAATACGAAAGGTGACTGACTCAAGAGCCAGGGGTTTTAGGTTCAAATCCAGCGGTGGTAAGCAAATTTTCTAAGTACAATATAAATTTATTTAATTAAGCTTGCACGTAATCAAGATTTTCAGCAATAAAATAATGTTCAACGAGAGAAGTAAATTTTATTTTTTATTTTGTTTGTAGTATATCCAAAAGTTGTAGTTATTCATAAAAATTTGTAGATCAAGATCCACTAAAAGAAATACAAAAATTTACAAAAGTGTTCCAATTCTAGCATTTTCATGTAGGATTTTGTACACTTCTTAAATTCATGTAGACTTTAATAGATTCTGGCAATTATATTTTATAGTTTTTTGTAGCACACTTTTATTATTTTTTTAATTTTGTAGAAATATTTCCGCCAGGGACGGGACGCGGAAACGCTTGCCGCGCGGCAAGAAGCGACGCGGTAGCCAATAAACTTCTGGTTCTTACGGAACAGCGACACGTTGATTGGTTACCGCGTCGCTTTTGCCGCGCGGCAAGCGTTTCCGCGTCCCGTGTGCAGGAGCAGAGAGAAACCTGAGAGCGGCCACCCGGATCATTTCGTTCCAGCGGACGTATACTGACGCGCCGCCTGAGAAAGTGGACGTCAACTACGTCGTTACGCTCGGTAACGGTACACACATGGTTCGTGTCCGTCCTATGGTTCGTGTCCGAACTACTCAGAAGGAGGGGATATGCCAGTCGGCTGACTCGGCACTCGGCAAGTTTCAAGCGGGGAGAGAAGGGCAGACATACGATCTGCTGTCTCCTTCTCTCTTGAGCTGTGACGTAGCTGCTTAGCACGCGCCGGCTATGCGACGTTGCCACGATGCCACGCATTTCGGGTATCGCATCTCGTGTCTCGCCGAGTGCCGAGTCTCGAGTTGGCAAATCGACGATGCGCTATACGTTACATTTGCGTTTATATTTACAAATTTTAATTTTTATATTTATATATGTATATAAATATATAAATATATATATATATATATATATATATATATATATATATATGTATGTATGTATATATATTCTGTATGTATGTATGTATGTATGTATATATATTTGTATGTATATATATATATATATATATATATATATATATATATATATTTGAAGTTTATAAATATATAAAGATTGCAAATATAATTAATTAAATAAATATTTATAAACATAAAAACTAAAATTCGTAAATGTAATGTATAGAAATCACCGTTCTATACATATGCTTTTCTATCTAAGAAAGTCTTACATTAAAAACCTTTACTTTAGCATAATAATATTTAATTTAATATTTAAATGCATGCCAATAATTATATTATTAACTATTGAGAAAAAAAGGTAGTTTATAATGTTCCTTTTACTCTTATTAAATTTATTTTACCTATGCATGTTCAAGCGGCTAAATTACGAGCAACAACAGAAAGATATTGGATAAAAATAAAAACACTTTATTAAATAAACAATACACATGGATAACATTTCGACTGTACTTATAATTAGTCTTCTTCGGAACGGATTACTATAAATTGTGACGTGGCCCCGTGTACCCGTCACATTAAGATAGCGTAACCCCGAACTCCGACCCCGTGGTAGAGTAAACTGGCATACCGTCTGGTAAATTGAGCGGGTATTGCTGGCGTTTCTCAGTTTCAGGATAGGGCGGCAGGACTGCTCCGATTTTGTAGGGATATTGGTAACACTGAATCTCACTAGCTACACCGTCTACACCAACCACACTTCTTACGCTTTTGCCTATCTAGCTAACACACGCTCTCTCCCCGAAGAGTAGAGAGTTCGCGCCAGAGTTAAGATTCGTACGTGACACGAGACACATCTCCTGTAAAGAGAAGATATATTAAAGACTGATTATTGTGTTACATCTCGCCTCGTAATTGACTATCCACCTCGCACAACCCTACAATCTGGTGACCCCGACGTGATATCGTCGCGATACCAACGCGATCGGGACGCGTAACGGAACACGCGAGTTTTCTTCGTAACGTTGTGCGGAAGTGGAAGCTTCTCGAGGCTTCGCGCATCGCGAGCCGGTTTTCGCGCAATCCGCCGTACCGAGGTTGCAGTGCAGTCATACGTGTCGCATATTTTCTCGTATCGGACACTCGTTCGTGTCGCGAAGTCGTTCGGATCGTGCAAGTGCGCGTAAAAAAACACAGTAGTGCGCGAAAAAGAACACGGAAGTGCGTGACCGCGTGTCGGCAGATGGACGATAAACGCTTCTTGAGATCCGGATTTTCGTACAATCCGTCGGAAGTTCCCGAAAAGAACATGAGTGTAGTGCGTTCTCCTCAAAAGAACAAGCCAGTCGAGCAGACTGAGGGCGACGGGCAACGCGATAACAGCCTCATCGTATTCAGCAATGACGGCAATGATAGCGAAGGCGCGAAGAAGAACCAGCAAGACGGCCATATTGGTGACACCGCCCCAAAAAGAAACGATGCGGAAACTTCAACGTCGAGGATGACGCCTTCGCAGGTCCCACCCGAGTGGCGATTCCCATATATGCAGCCGCCCATACCGTACGCAGACAACTTTATGCACCGAAGGCACAGCGAGTACAGGATTAATTTACGCAAATTCAAAGCCGGTACCAACGTGCGAGCTTGGTTTGAGATCGCAGAAAATGAATTTCGAGATCTCAACACATCGGAAGCAGAGAAATTCACAGCGCTCGTATCCAGCCTGGATGACGAAGTTTACGAAAGCATGAGTAGCACGATCATCGGGATCCCGCGTGAAAACCGCTATCAGACGCTTAAATCGCTATTAATTGAGCATTATTCTCTGACGCGAGGTCAAGAGTTGCGGAAGCTACTATCCGGTCTGACTATACAAGGGAAGAAACCGTCAAGATTACTCGCGGAAATGCGATCGCTAGCCGGCCCCGGAAGGATCGACGATGAAGACCTGAAGACACTCTTCATGGAATATCTCCCCAACAACGTGCGCATGACGCTACAGGTAGTACCAGGAGATCTCAATGCATTGGTAGCTGTAGCTGACAAGATTATGGAACATCGGCCGACCAGTGATAACCGTGAACTCGTGGCAATTAGAAAAGTGAGTGATAACGATGAAGCAGCGGCCGTGAGCAAAACAGAGACCGATCCCATGATTGCAGAAATAGTGAAACAAGTGAGCAATTTGATGACTCGCCGCAAACCAGCGCCCGGTTCGCGCTCGCGCCCGCGTTCGCGCTCGCGCCCAGGCGCCAGGGACGCGTCAAATAGACGATCACGCGGACCCAAAGTTTGTTTTTATCACATGCGCTTCGGGAAAAAAGCAAGGAAGTGCACGGATCCGTGTGAGTGGCCGAAGGATGCAGTCGACAAGCAAAGCGAACCAACGACGGGAAACTAAGTCAGCCGTCGTTGATTTCGGCGGCAACGAACAGCACCGACTCGTCTCGCCGACTTTTCGTCACGGATAAGATATCCGTTTCCTGGTGGACACAGGAGCGGATGTCTCGGTAGTTCCACCACGTCCTTGGGACCCGGTTAACCACTTTCAAGGCACACTCTATGCCGCGAACGGAACACATATCAGGACATACGGCGAACGCGTGATGATGCTGGATCTTGGACTCCGTCGACCAATTCGGTGCGTCTGCCTTATCGCTCAGGTACCATACGCAATTATAGGAGCAGACGTGTTGTTCAAGCATAACCTCACCCTGAACCTTCGTTCGAAGACACTGGAAGACGCGGAGACAGGATTGACAATGAAAACAAATTCGGACAGAGCACCGTTACATAGTGTTTACAGCTTCGATAAAACTGCGCCGTTAGCCGATATCCTCGCCGAATTCTCCGAAATCATGAAACCGTCCACCGCCATCACGAAAACTAGTCACACTGTGAAGCACCACATAGAGACGTCTGGACAGCCAGTGTTTGAGCGACCACGACGTCTTCCGCCGGACAAATTGAAAGCAGCAAAAGCGGAATTTCAGTTCATGATAGATTTAGGGTATTGTCGACCCTCGAAAAGCCAATGGGCTAGCCCCCTCCATATGGTAAGGAAGAAAAACGGCAGCTGGCGCCCGTGCGTCGATTATCGTCGGATGAACGCGTTAACACGACCCGACAGATATCCAATCGCGCACGTGCAGGATTTCTCATCGATCTCACCTGGCAAGACAATTTTTTCAACCATCGACTTGACCAGGGCCTATCATCAAATACCGGTAGCTGACGAAGACATCCCGAAGACAGCCGTCACTACACCCTTCGGATTGTTTGAATTCCTAGTAATGCCGTTTGGTCTGAGAAACGCAGCCCAGACCTTTCAACGCTTCATCAACCAAGTTGTGGCAGGGCTCGATTTCGTCTTTGCGTACATCGACGACCTTCTTATCGCTTCTTCATCGCTCGAAGAGCACAAACGACACTTGAGGATCATCTTCAATCGACTGAGGGAGTACGGACTTCAGATCAACCTGGATAAATGCGTATTTGGAGCAGAGTCAGTTGACTTCTTGGGCTACAGGATCTCCAGTAAAGGATCTGTGCCGTTGCCAGACAAAGTCAGGAGTGTCCTTGACTTTAAACGACCCGAGACAGTGCAAGAGCTTCGTAGATTCTTAGGAGCCGTCAACTTCTACCATCGTTGCATCCCGAACGCCGCAGCCACACAAGCTCCGTTGAACGCATATCTCAGAGACTCCAAGAAGAACGACAAACGATCAATAGAGTGGACAGCAGAGGCCATCGAAGCTTTCGAGAAAGTAAAGCAAGATCTGGCCAACGCAACGCAGCTAGCGCATCCGGCGCCGAACGCCAGAATGCGAATCACAGCGGATGCTTCAGGCATCGCCATGGGGGCAGTGTTAGAACAATCGACCGACGACATTAGTTGGCAACCCCTGGGATTTTTCTCGAAGAAGTTCACGCCTGCCCAGATGAACTACAGCACGTATGATAGAGAGCTGACCGCGATATACCAAGCGATCAAATTCTATAGACCGTGGGTCGAAGGATGTGCAGACATCGAAGTTCGGACGGATCACAAGCCACTGACTTATGCATTCCTGCAAAAGTCGGACAAGGCTTCTCCCAGACAACTCCGGCAGCTCAGTTTAATCGGACAATTCACGACGAAAATCACATACATCCAAGGGCAGCAGAATGTTGTAGCCGATACACTCTCCAGAGTGGACGCACTTCGACTTCCATCAGTTATCAACTTTGAAGATCTGTCCAAGGCTCAACGTGAAGATGAGGAACTGACTTCGTTACTCAGAGACAACCAGACTTCGTTGAAGTTTCAAAAGCTCACATTTGGTCCAGACCACCAAGCTCTGTATTGTGATGTTTTAGCGCACGACATTCGTCCTTTCGTTCCGCAAGCGTTTCGACGGCAAGTGTTCGACGCTTTTCACCATCTGAATCACCCCAGTGGCAAGATTACCACGAAGATCATCGGACAGCGCTATGTCTGGCCATCAATGAGGAAGGACATCAGAGATTGGGCCAAGACCTGCATTCAGTGTCAACGCGCGAAGATAGGACGCCACGTTCACCTGCAACCAGAAACGTTCCCGCATACGGACTCACGGTTTGACCACGTACATATCGACATAATCGGACCGATGACTCCCAGCGAAGGCAACACTTATTGTCTAACGATGATAGACAGATTCTCCAGGTGGCCGGAAGCTATTCCTATTCCGAACCACCAAGCAGAAACGGTAGCCAAAGCTTTCTTTACGCACTGGATTTCTCGGTTTGGTTCACCGAAGTTAATAACTACCGACCAGGGATCCGAGTTCGAGAGCAGGCTATTCACAGCCTTATTGCAACTAGTGGGAGGCAACAGAATCCGCACGACAGCCTACCACCCAGCCTCAAACGGACTCATTGAACGCTGGCACCGCACACTGAAGACAGCGATCAAATGTCACGAGAAACAGAAATGGACTGAGGTACTTCCTGTTGTACTTCTTGGTCTCAGGACGTGCTACAAAGAAGACATTAAAGCTTCACCAGCTGAGTATCTGTACGGGACTACGTTGAGAATACCCGGAGAATTCTTCACACATGAAGAGGTACCCAACGATCCAAACTTCTTTCTGGAAGATTTTCGCATACACATGCGAGCACTGAAGCCGACTCCAGCAGCGCATCATGGTCGGAAGAAAACCTTTTGCTTTAAGGACTTGTACTCTTGTACGCACGTTTTCCTGCGACAGGAGGGCACAACTAAAGAGTCACTCGACAACCCTTATTCAGGTCCTCATCGCGTTATCGAGAGGATCAACGATCGACTTTTCAAGGTCGACATCAACGGACAGCCAATCAACCTGTCCATCGAGCGCCTCAAACCCGCTCACCTTGCAGCTGCGGAGATGATGGATGCAGATCAACCGGAGCAGACTGCCAGTTCATCATGTAGTCAACCATCTACTAGTGCACCACAGCAGCTAACTCCAGCGAGCAACCAAAGACAACCTGAGGGACCAAGGCAATATCCAGGAGCAAGAAAAAAAGTGCAATTCCAGTTACCAAAGAGACACTAACTTATAAATATTTATTTCGCTTCAACAAACACCTCACTCAGGGGGGAGTACTGTAGGGATATTGGTAACACTGAATCTCACTAGCTACACCGTCTACACCAACCACACTTCTTACGCTTTTGCCTATCTAGCTAACACACGCTCTCTCCCCGAAGAGTAGAGAGTTCGCGCCAGAGTTAAGATTCGTACGTGACACGAGACACATCTCCTGTAAAGAGAAGATATATTAAAGACTGATTATTGTGTTACATCTCGCCTCGTAATTGACTATCCACCTCGCACAACCCTACAATTTCGGCAGGTTGGCGCCATCCGGCGGGACGAGGAGGCACCGCCGAAATCGGAGCCGAGGATCGACGTCGCTCCAATCATTACTGTTGGGTCGATCGTGAGCGAGGAAGGATGTGAAAGGATGTCCAGCGAGGACTGAAGGACCGAGGACGGCCGGAAATTGTGAACGACCAGCAATCCCAAGTACCAGGTAACAGGGTATCGCGTGGCGGAGGGTCGTGTACGGTAGTACCGTTTTTGGGAGAAACACGCGTGATCCAGGGGATCTTCGTGTGGAATTAGTGATTCGCGTACGTATATTCGTCGCGTACTTGTCGTGAATCCTTCGGGATTATCGGGATTTCGGGTCTGACTACTTTGCCCGCGACCGCCTCGTATATCGTAAAGCAAAGGGGTCTATCTCCGGTCGGCTCAGCAGTCAAAGTGCGTGGATGCTCCGGTGTACGTGGCCAGTCGAATTCGTGCATTAATTGTTGCGTCCGGTGCTCTTTGCGTGTGACGGTAGCTTTTCGTGTAGCACGTGATTCCCGCGTGCATTTCGCGTGCGCGTAACGGACTGTGGCTCACCTATACCCGGAGTATCGCAAGTGTGTTTTATGCGTCTTTCGTGCGGATTGTATGTAATATTCGGCGTTTCCGCGTGTCTTCGGCGTTATCTGAATTTCGTGCATATTGCGTGTTATATTCGGCGTTTCTGGGTATCTTCGGCGTTACCTGAATCACGGGTAAAGTATCTTTGCGTCTTTTGTGCATATCGCGTGTTATATTCGGCGTTTCCGTGCTTCTGAATTGCGTGTAAGATCGGTTCGAGTTTACGTATTCGAGTTAAGTATTCGAATTGAGTTGTGTGGAATACGTATCCGAATTGCGTGTAAAATATTTGCGAGTTCTATTCGAGTTGCGGGGAAATATATTTGAGTTGCGTGTAAAATAGATTCAAGCTGCGTGTTAAATCTATTCGAAAGTAGAGTGATTCCCGTCCCCGTGGGAAAAGCGGTTATATTTTATGTCGACGCGCGAGTAGAACGTCCGGCGTATAAGGCGTTCACGTGTTCTTTACGTGCGAAGGGAAATACCTCGTACGAGTATTCTCGATGTTTCAAGTATCCTCAAGATAGGATCATTCGCGTGAAATGCGGTTATCGGAGACGGAGCATAAGGCATATTAGCGTTGCGAGCATTCTTAGCGAGGTTCGAGTATCAATCAGATACGACCGTTCGAGTTAAATACTGTATAGAATTGCGTTCGCGTTACGGTGATATTAACTTTGCCTTCACGTTACCTACCGACTCGCCTCCGAATCGAGAGAATACCCGGTCAAAAGCGGGGCTCAGGACGTAAGCCATACGTCAATCACGTGCACCCCATCCGAGCCGCACGCGCCCTTCACGGTTGAACCCCGACATTCCATCTGACCGCTAGTTGTAAATATACGATATTTTCAATCGTTATCTGTCTTATTTTTCTGTGTCTGCCGAACCACACTCAAAGGGCCTAACTCCATAGAATCTGGTGAACCTTGCCCTCAGCCGAATTTCTGAGCAGCCGTCGCATTCGGCTCGACCAAATTATTGAGAGTCACGTTTATGTGAGAATTAGAGTCAAAAGGTGGTGCGGCCTTCTCCGCACCTGGCGCCCAACTTGTCTTTGGAGATTTTAGTGTACGGATTTCGATTTTGTTTTTTTGCTAGTGCTCGAGTAACCGAATAATTATATCCGCGACGCCCGATAGCCGCGCAATCCAACCCAGCCGCGGGAAAAGGCGTCGCAAAATATAAAAGAAAAAGATAAATATCAAAACATGATAATGTTTAAGTTAACATACTAAAACATTAAACATTAGTCTAAGGCTAATCATTAAACAATCTCCTAAATATAAACAAAATAAACAATAATTTAAATTGAATCACAAATATAAAAACGCTGCAATAATCGAATGAAACCATGACAAGATAAATTTATATTTATATTGAGAAGTGGTAAAATCTCTTCCATCAGGAAGAGAATGTAAAAAATTATTAATGGGGGTATTTTGGTTTAAAAGATCTTTAAAATAGATATTTTTCAGGAATTTTTTATAGGGAAACTAAGAAAGTGAATAACGTTAAACTTTGCATGTTCTCTTCACCTTATTTTAAATTTTTATTTTTTAAGTAACAAAAATGCTTTTCCTTTCTATATTATACATAGGTACATATTCTGGTCACTAGAATGTATAAATGACAGACGGTGTAAATAATTCTAGCTGTTCTAGGTATCTGAGACGCAAAAAGCTAAAATTTTCTTATTCAGAAAAAGTAGGGTGAGTGCACCAGTGAATGAACAGTCATCAGTGAATGAACAGTATCACGTTTTTCTCAAAAAAAATAAGGTGTTAGCGTAGTCTTTGGTTTCCGCACTTTTTTGAAGCGGAATTTATGTATCGTTATGTAGCAGCATCACTCGTCACATACGTGAAGTTCGCTCGTGAAGTAATATTATAAATTGTTTTCGACGAGAGTGTGCGGTCCATCGCGTGAAATTGATAAAAATAGTAAGTATGATCGCTTCCCCTCTTCACTTATAGGTAATATTATTTACTTAAGAAGTGTCGAACAAGTCATGATATTGTTTTCTCTGATCAGTAAGATGCCCAAACCTTCGTTTTGCACAATTTTTATGATCCTACTTAACCTCAAAATACTTTCAAACTCAAATGTTTACTTACTGGTTCTGACAACCGCGATTTTTCCAGTGAATGAACGTGAATGAACGTCATGAAAACGACGGCGTTCATTCATTGGAATCCGTAATTCCAGTAAATGAACGACATGAAATTCGATTATCTAGTAATGCTGTGAGATGTTGTTATTTGAATTAAAATGTTTTTTGATAATACTAATATATCAGAATTGAATTATTTTCGTTGCGGGGTACAGGAAATATCTAGTAAATACCTATAACTACTTTATTTGATAGTGTTCATTCACTGGATTGGTCTGTTCAATTACTGGTGCAGAGACTGTTCATTGATTGGGTCCGAGTGTTCAATTACTGGGAGAACTGCTATTTTCACTTTCAATAGGGTTTTTTTATATATATTTCTGTTCGAATAATACGTTTTAACGATCTAATCCAAATATTTAGGATATAATATGTCGAATAGAATTGGTTTTGTCAGTCCATAACCATCCAGTACAAAGAAAACCTTTCCCAAAACTGACCGTCCGCTTAATCGTTCATTCACTGGTGCACTCACCCTATATGTGGCTATCGTCTGAACTAGAACTAAACCAATATTTCCATTCTAGGTGGCCTTTTTATCAAAAATATTATTAATCAATATTAAATAAACCATTTACGGTCTGAGCTTGGATTTTATAGTAGCCTAATAATATTTTTCATATACTATATTCACATATTTTTTCCAACCTTATTAATAAACTACGCGCCGACTAACTTGTCAGACTAAAGCTGGATTCAGACAGGACGCGTCAAGCGTCAAGCAGCGAGCAGCAACCAATCAGCGAGGCGATATTTTCTACGCCACTGCTGACGCGTCGCCCAAATTCAACTCTGTTGGATTTTGATGCTAGCAGCAAGCAGCAGCAAGCGTCTTCGGTTCAAAATGCAAAATGGAAGAGTCAGATTATTATGTAAATAAATACGATTTATATAATTTTATATAATTCTTTCAGATTTGAAAAATTATTAAGAAATATATGTGAGAGATCTGAATTTCAGGTGTGTGGAATGTGTGGGAAGGTTATGGAAGGTGAGACGTGCAGTGAATGTCCCGTTTTAGAAGACGAGGAAAATGAAATATGCTTCGAGGAACTTCTCATCAGCGAAGTGTCAAGGAGACGCGAGCTGTGGGATCCTTCAATAGAACTGAAATTAAGAACACCTGCAATAACTGCAAAAATGGGCTGCTATCGACGAGGCTTTAGGTACGTTTAATTAAAGTTCTTGCTCCGCCATACATTCATATATTCATATAATGATCTTCCTATGTAGGCATTGTACCAGGCACAGCAAAAAAACGCTGGAAGACGTTGCGTGACATCTATGCACGCAAACTGGCAGAGGAAAAAAAGTATGTTCCATCAGGGAGTGGTGCTTCTCAGACGTCGACTGTAAAATGGAAATATTTTGCTTCCCTCGACTTTTTGAGGCCAATTATCGGTTATCGGAAGTAATAAACGCATTTTTTTGTTTCTTTTATTATGTTCTCTACAAATTTTCATATTTTCTTTTTTTCAGAACTTCCACGAATATACTCTTGTCGCAACCTTCCTCATCAAATACGTCTGCAATGGATAATAATGACGGTCATCAGTCCAGATGCTCGACACCGCATTCTGATGCCTTGTCAATACAGTCAGCGCAGACACTTGCAAAAACTGGTTTTTTTTTTTTTTTAACAAGTTGTGCAACTATAGATATTAACCTAGCATATTTATTTAAGGATTAAAGAAACGTCGATTGAGCAGCACTGGATCCTCGGACACTGGGTTCGAAAATTCGTTATTAGAGGCAATCGAGAAATCAGCACCGTCCTTACCACTCATGGATGAGGTCGGAGCATTTTGCAAGTTTTTAGAAATGCGTTTGAGAAATGGACATCCGGACGTATCGCAAAATGTCTCATAGCATAATGAAGACAATGATGGACTTCGAATCTGAACTACCAGAGTATGCAGGAGACGACTATTAATTTCTTTATCATACTATCATGTTTGTTTTCCAATTCTAAAAATTTGGTGTTACGCATTAAGTGTGTGCTAATCGAATTTCGAAGCAATAACCTTATAAATTCATTTCTTTAAACTCGACAATAATACCTGTTCCATCACTTATTTAGGAATTACAATTGTACATAGTAAAAGGAAAGAAAAAGGAACTACATTTTGTACATAGTATAGGCTACATTATCATTATGTTTCGTTTTCTATTCAATCCACAGAGATTTCATACGTCATCAGCCGGAGAGATTCACTCAAAGGGAATAAGTCGAAATTAAGACATATCTTTATATTTTTATACAAGCAGAACACATATTTATATCGTTCTTATGAAATATATATATTATTCAATATACATAATGTATATACTATAATAAAATAAGAACACCAATTGATTAAAAAGAAGTAGATTATTTATTCATATATGAGAACACGTCTGACTTCCATGATAGCTGTAAGATGACTTAACCAAGCTAAAACTTAGGTAATTGAAGTACGTTGCTATGTAACAAAAGATCATCATAGATCTCACGCTCCCAACACACATAAATGCGTGTCACATTTTAACAATATTTACAACTATCACAGATTCCATTGCCACGGAACAGCACCTTCATGTAAAAAATAATTTTTAAATTCTTCGCGAATATTTGTGGCATATCGCGAATGCGCTTGACCGCCTGCACGACCTATCCTAAGGAACGTCGAGGAAGTTTCCATTTGTCGCCATTGTCCTTCAATAATGTTTCCATTTTCAGATATGGAGTCAGAAAATTGTGGAGAACAATATCCAGGCTCTGTTAATAGAAAATTATGGAGCACTACAATTGCTTTTATAATTTTTTCTGCTGTTTCAATAGATGTAATTATAGGTTTTTGGCAAATTCGAAATCTTGCAGCCATGATGCCAAATGCATTTTCTACCACTCGTCTAGCTCGACTTAAACGATAATTAAATATTTTCTGTTCTTTAGTTATATTACTTCCAGGATATAGCCTCAAAGTAAATTTATTCAGCTGAAATGCTTCATCAGCCACAAGCATATATGGCAAAGGTGGTCTGTCAACGGAGTATACTGATGGCATTGGCACATTCAATTCATCCCGATGAAACATTTGGCCCATTACGGAATTCAAAAAAACTCCGCCATCACTATGCTGGCCTTGCGCACCAATATCAACAAGCATGAATCTATAGGAAGCCGAGACGATAGCCATGAGCACAATACTGTGAAATCCTTTATAATTGTAGTACGTAGAGCCAGCATGATTTGGACACTGAAAAAACCTTAATTATTAAAGATAAAATAGCACATAAAATCTATGATGTGTCTTGGTCCACAATTTACCGTGATTGTAACGTGTTTACCATCAATTGCGCCAATGCAATGTGGAAAGTTGCACTGTTCTTCAAACTCAGCAGCAATTTTTGTTCAGTTGGCGCTAGAAGGTTGAAATAATTCATCCTGTAACACGTTCCATAGTGCTTCACAGGTTTCCTGTACAATCATTGAGACCGTACTCCGTCCCACTCTATACGCATGGAGCTCATTAAGTCTCCTGATGATAAGAACCTATCAATGAAGAATTGAACAAGTCAATACGATTTATTAACATAAAGTTGTTCTAACGTAGCACTGACTTACCGAAGAGTTAAATATAATCGATCCTTAGCAGAAATTGGTTCCCTGTAATTAGTCACTTGCTTTTCAATTAGCGGTTGCACTCGTTGCAGTAGAGCATTAAACTTTTCCACACTCATACGACAATATTGAAAATGTGCTTCTTGATCACCAAGACGCATTTCATTTACAAGATTGTAGCCATCACCTTGATTAATTCGTTCACGGATTATAGGCCTCACCCAATAACGTCTATTTCTTCTAGCACGCCGTTTACGATAAATATATAGTAACGCTAATAGCAGTAATCTTCGTCGTTGATAAAGCTCTAAATACACGTAATTATTCATTTTGATTTTGTCTAATCAATTGTTGTCAAAAGTTTTTAAGTTATAGACGCTTTGACGCTTGACGCTGTCGCTTTCGGTGTGAATAGCGACGATGCTCATAGGCTAGCGTTCAGCGCTTGCTGCTCGCTGCTTGACGCTTGACGCGTCCTGTCTGAATCCAGCTTTACAACACAGCTTCTATTGGAGTAGTAAAATCCCCTCATCACTTCCCTCTGATTAAATCAATTTAAATAATAGTAAAGAATTTACTACTCCAACAGGAGCTGTGTTGTAAGTCTGACATGTTAGCGCGCAGTTTATTAAGGTTGGAAAAAATATACGTGTAGTACACAAAAAACATTATTAGGCTATTAAAATCCAAGCTCGGACCGTAAACGGCTTATTTAATATTGATTGATTGTATAACGGTCTTATTTCTCTTATATTATTAAAAATATAATTTTTCAAAATTTTGTTAGTATTATATTAAAAGAAAAGAACTAATAAACGTATAATGTTTATTCTAGTTCAGACAATAGCCACACATATTCTGAATAAAAAAATTTTTAGTTTTTGAGTTTCTGATACCTATAGAACAGATGGAATCATTTACTCCGTCTGTCATTTACACCCTCTAGTGATCAGGATATAACATAGAAAAGAAGAGCATTTTTTTTACTTAAAAAATAAAAATATATTCTTAAAATAAAGGTTAAAGAACATGCGAAGTTTAACGTTATTCACTTTCTTTGTTCCTCTATAAAAAATTCCTACGTATGAAAAATACCTATTTTTAAGACCTTTCAAACCAGAATACGCCCTTAATTTATTATTTGTTATTAATATATTGTTATTAATTATATACATATGGGGCATTTTTTCTCAAAATAGCCACCCCTCTGCACATTTTATTTTTGAAGATAAAACGCTTTGCGAGATCTCAAAATTTCCGTCTAAAACTCAATTTTTGGATGCCGTATGGCGATTTTCATTTACATTTGTGGCGGCTGCGAGCGCCCCGAGTCCGGCGGCGCAACTACCACAACACGCCACGCGCCTGCCGAACAGCAACCCGTTCTACATGCACCTGCCGAACGGCAGCCCGTTCTACACGCCCCGCCAGGTAAGAGCACCGGCGGCACGGCAAACAGCCGCACACGTGCTATCAGCGTGTCAGCGAGATAACAACAAATCCGCTCCGCTAGGCTGCCCTTTCTCGTAAGCAAAATTCGGCAAGCAGGGTGTAAGAGGGCTAGCGGCAATAGCATTTTCGACTATCTTCGCACAGCTGGCATTACACATACAGCTACGAGAAGAACCGTCCTCATAACGTTACGGGAGCATAGCCGTACGCCGCCGCCTACTTCACGCTCATCGCTGCCGCCTCGTCAACCTGTGCCGCCGCACTACTCTGCTCGCTACGTGGGACATACGCCTCCGCCGCTACACCTCGCCGAGGCTCATCTGGAGCGAACGACTCCACAGATAGGACGCGATCCAACGGCCCTTGTCAGGGCCACATAACAATCGGCCCTTTTCAGGGCCACCAAAATCTCCAACCAACATCACCAGTCCGCATCAATATTGGCCTACCGCCATAACTGGTGACCCCGACGGAAGAACGAGGAACGAGATGGCGACACCAAAGCCTGCAGGAGGGGATGACTCCCACCAGGCCAAGGAAGAGCTCCATATAAACCGTGTGGGCTTGAGGATGCCACCATTCTGGCCAGAGGAACCGGAGCTGTGGTTCGCGCAACTGGAGAGCCAGTTCATCATATGCGGAATCACGCAGGACACCACACGGTACGCTTACGCACTGTCGCAGATAGACACGAGATTCGCCAAGGAGATAAAAGACGTCGTCACGTCTCCACCAGCAGAGGATAAATACGGGAAGTTGAAACAGACGCTCATACAGCGGCTCTCAGCCAGCAACGAACCCAGGAGCAACGAACAAGACAACTACTAGAGCACGAGGAGCTCGGCGATAGGAAGCCATCGCAGTTCCTACGCTACCTAAAAGGACTGGCAGGCACCACAGTGCCAGATAGCCTACTCCGAACGCTGTGGTTAGGAAGATTACCAGCCCAGATGCAGGTCATCCTGGCGACACGTCAAGGAGACCGCTTAGAGGAAGTTGCGGAGCAAGCCGACCGCATACATGAGGTCAACGATCGCGCAGTCGTCGCAGCAGTAGGGCCAGCCGGCGCAGAGAAAACATCCTTGGAAGCGCAGATCCAGGCGCTGACAAAACAGGTAGCAGCCCTGACAACACAGTTTTCCAAGGAGAAGAAACGATGGAGAGAGGACCGGTCCCGCAGCAGAGAGCGGAATCGCAGTCGCAGCCGCAGCCGCAGCCGCAGCCGTGGCCACACCAAGGGATTTACGGTGGAACACTGTTATTACCACCGAACTTTCAAAGACAAAGCACGGAAATGCCAGGAACCGTGCACCTACAAGGCGATCAAATCAGCCAAGCCGGAAAACACGGAGGGCAGTTGTTGATGGCGGCCAACAACGATAGCTCACGACCGTGCCGCCTCTTCCTGACGGACAGAAAAACGAAGATGCGATACCTGATAGATACCGGGTCGGACGTCAGCGTCTACCCACACCAGCGAGGCAGAGAGAAGCAAAAGGAGAAATGCGAACTCTACGCAGCCAACGGGTCCACAATATCGACCTATGGAAGCACGAACCTCCAGCCCGATTTCGGACTTCGACGGGATTTCCCGTGGAGATTTATCATCGCAGACGTCACGACGCCGATCATAGGATCAGATTTCCTGGCATACTATCATCTGTTACCAGACGTCAGAAGGGGATGCCTGGTCGACGGGCAGACAGGCTTGTGCGCGAAAGGACGCACCCAAGAACAGCACACCTCTTCGGTAAAAGCAATCAACGAGGAGTCACCCTACCACCGAATATTAAAGGAGTTTCCCGAGATAACACGGCAAACGAGAACAGTAAGATGCTCGCACAATACCGTGCATTATATAAACACCACGCCAGGCCCACCAGAGGCGTGCCGACCAAGACGCTTGGCGCCGGATAAACTAAAGGCAGCGAAAATGGAGTTCGACCTCTTACAACGCGAGGGGATAATCCGGCCTTCGAAGAGCTGGGCAGCACCACTGCATATCCCTAAGAAAACGGACCAATGGAGAGCGTGCGGAGACTACCGCCCCGTAAATAGGCGAACC
The DNA here is from genome assembly GCA_035220575.1 of Temnothorax rugatulus. Lineage (NCBI taxonomy): Eukaryota > Metazoa > Arthropoda > Insecta > Hymenoptera > Formicidae > Temnothorax > Temnothorax rugatulus. Next base: position 143,756 of record JASTWL010000326.1, read on the forward strand.
AAGCCGGACATGTACCCGATATCACATATCGAGGACTTTTCACAGTCACTACACGGAAAGACCATTTTCTCGACGATAGATCTGGTCAGAGCATATAACCAGATACCGGTCAACCCAGAAGATATACCAAAGACGGCCATAATCACACCCTTTGGCCTATTCGAGTACGTCTACATACCGTTTGGCCTGAGAAACGCCGCGCAAACTTTTCAACGATTCATCAACAAGGTGCTAAGAGGGCTAGACTTTTGCTACGCCTACATTGATGATATCCTGATAGCCTCCACCAACGAAGAGGAGCATAAACGTCATCTGAGAGAGGTATTCCGGCGTCTACAACAGTACGGGATACGTCTGAACCCAGCTAAATGCACCTTTGGCGTGTCAGAGGTGAAATTCCTGGAATACCTCGTCTCAAAGGACGGAACACGACCACTACCAGAAAAGGTAGAAGCGATACAAACCTTCCGGAAGCCGGAAACAGTAAAGCAACTCCGACGATTCCTCGGCACGATTAACTTCTATCGCCGATTCGTGCCAAACGCAGCAAAGGAGCAAGCAACACTGAACGACATACTCGCCGGGAAACAAAAAAGAGAAAAGACACCGGTTGAATGGACACCGGAACAAGAGGCCGCCTTCGAGCACTGCAAGAGAAGCCTTGCCCAAGCGACGCTCCTGGCCCATCCACAACCTGAGGCCCCGCTAACCATAACGACGGACGCCTCGGATACCGCCATAGGAGCGGTCATACACCAGCTAGTGGAAGGACAAGCACAGCCACTAGCATTCTTCAGCAAGAAGTTGTCCAAAGCGCAACAGAAGTACAGCCCATACGATAGAGAATTGCTGGCGATATACGCAGCAATAAAACACTTCCAACACCTCGTGGAAGGAAGGCACTTCATTGTATACACAGACCATAAACCTCTGGTATACGCAATGCTACAAAACCCACTAAAAAGCTCGCCAAGACAAGCTCGACACCTCGAGTTCATCGGACAGTTCACGACAGACATCCGACACATCAAAGGCGCAGACAACGTGGTAGCTGACACTTTATCCAGAGTGGACAGCATAACAACAGCAGTAGGATACGAGGAGTTAGCGAGAGCACAAGAAAAGGACGAAGAACTCACCACCATTCGAGAGGACGACACCTCAGCACTAAAGCTCACACAAGTCAGCATCCCGGGAACGACCACAAGGCTATATTGTGACAACGCAAGCGGCATACAGCGACCGTTCGTACCAGCACCATACCGCAAGCAGGTCTTTCAAAACCTGCACGGTTTATCACACCCCGGAGTTAAGGCCACCACAAAACTAATTACGCAGCGATTCGTATGGCCAGGAATCAATAAGGATTGCCAACAATGGACGAGGGCATGCCCCCAATGCCAACGCGCAAAGGTCGGGAGACACAACCGTCCCGCCATCGGCACATTCCTCCAGCCAACGCGCCGATTCCAACACATCCATCTGGATCTAGTAGGACCACTGCCAACATCCAATGGATGCAGATACTGCCTAACCATTATAGATAGATTCACACGCTGGCCCGAAGTAATCCCGGTGGAGGACATAACTGCAGAGACCATCGCAAAACAACTCTTCTCCCAGTGGATGGCCCGTTACGGAATACCGGAAAGGATCACCACCGATCAAGGACGCCAGTTCGAGTCCGACCTGTTCCGACGCCTGATGCGGATAACCAAAACTAAACACTGGAGAACTACGGCCTACCACCCACAAGCTAATGGGATGGTAGAGAGATTCCACCGGCAGCTTAAAGCAGCGATCAGATGCCACGAAACGGAGGCATGGACCGAGATCTTGCCAGTAATCCTCATGGGCATCAGGGCAATCATCAAAGAGGACATAGCAGCAACGCCAGCGGAAATGGTGTACGGAGAACCAATCCACCTACCAGGAGAATTCTTCGACACAAGCAGAAACAAGAAAGAGGCAGACGAGACAGATTTTATCGCTCGATTATGCAACCACATGGCTCAGCTGACACCTAAACTAAAGAGACACGGCAGGAAGGACGTATTTGTACATCAGGGGTTAGAAAAATCACCCCACGTCTTCGTAAGACACGACGCACCAACAGGCGCACTGTGCCCCCGCTACGACGGCCCATACAAGGTCATCAAACGGACAGAACGATTCTTCACCCTCCAGATAGGAAACAAGAGCGTAAACATCTCGGCAGAACGACTCAAACCAGCTTACATGCTGACAGAGACGGAAACGATCCCAGCAAGGGAGAACAAACAGAGGACCGAAGACCAACAGTCAACCAACACCACACCAACAACAGCAATTACACGAAACACCAGGACTCGAAAACCAGTCGTCCGATTCCAGGCAGGAGTATAATACAGCGAAGGGGGTCCTGTGGCGGCTGCGAGCGCCCCGAGTCCGGCGGCGCAACCACCACAACACGCCACGCGCCTACCAAACGGCAACCCGTTCTACATGCGCCTGCCGAACGGCAGCCCGTTCTACACGCCCCGCCAGGCAAGAGCACCGGCGGCACGGCAAACAGCCGCACACGTGCTATCAGCGTGTCAGCGAGATAACAACAAATCCGCTCCGCTAGGCGGCTGCCCTTTCTCGTAAGCAAAATTCGGCAAGCAGGGTATAAGAGGGCTAGCGGCAATAGCATTTTCGACTATCTTCGCACAGCTGGCATTACACATACAGCTACGAGAAGAACCGTCCTCATAACGTTACGAGAGCATAGCCGTACGCCACCGCCTACTTCACGCTCATCGCTGCCGCCTCGTCAACCTGTGCCGCCGCACTACTCTGCTCGCTACGTGGGACATACGCCTCCGCCGCTACACCTCGCCGAGGCTCATCTGAAGCGAACGACTCCACAGATAGGACGCGATCCAACGGCCCTTGTCAGGGCCACATAACAATCGGCCCTTTTCAGGGCCACCAAAATCTCCAACCAACATCGCCAGTCCGCATCAATATTGGCCTACCGCCATAACATTCAAGGGTGGGGCAGTATGACCAAAATATCGCTCAAACCACCCTAAAAAATAGGAAAGTATGCAAATAATATCTAAAATCTTAACAGTTTCTATCAAATTCGATGCAACTTTGAAACAAAATGGTTTATGACATCCAATTAAATAGTTTTCAGACGTTACCCCCCATTATAATCAAAATCAACCCTTTAAAACCACCCCTGAATTATCATTTCGACAAATTGACAATTATTCTAAAACAAATAGAGTAAAAAAATTTAAATAGAGTTCACGGGCCGTGAAATTCTTTCAGAATATATTTCAATCAAATTCACCCCCATAAGGATCATAACCAATCAATAAAAATCATCCCCTACACATAATTTAGACAACTTGGCAATTATTCACAGGCAATTATACATAAAACTTTTTTATTAAGTCTACAGGCCATAGAATTCTACCAGAATGTATTTTGATCAAATTTACACCCATGATGATCAAAATCAGCCCTTAAAAATCATCCCCTAAAAATCATATCAACAACTTTGGAATTCTTTTTAGACAATAAGTCATGTTATATTTTTTTTACTAAGATTCAAACATTCTGGAATTCTTGCAGAATATATGCCGAATAAATTCACCTCCAAGCCAATGAAATACAACCCTAATGAATCAACCCTTAACTATTATGCTGGAAAATTTGTAATTATTCTTATACTACTTAACTACAAATTGTATTTATGGTGACTGAAGGCCATAAAATTCGATCAGAATATTTTGATCCAATTCAACCTCATGATGATCGTAACAAACCCTCAAAAATCATCCCCTAATCAACATTTCTAAAACCTGACAGATATTCTTGTACCATGTGACTTAGAATTATGTTTATGGTGACCACAGGCAATACATATCTGTGAGAATATATTCCGATCCAATTCACTCTTGTGGCGATCGTAAAGAACCCAAAAAATCATTCCCTAATCATTAGGTTTGTCGCCGCCAGACGCCGTCGCGAAGCTCGCAGCTCTACGCGTCGTGCCCGCGGCTCCCGTTGTAGAAATGGATTTTCATTTGGTCATAAGGCATCCAGCCGCCAAGTACCGATATTGCATAATGCACATTATATGCGGGCAGGTATCGACTTATACGACGTTGATACTTATTCGTACATAATGGGCAATATTGCATATTAATTTTTTTTCACTTCACGGCTGCAGTGTGAAATGTACACATATACCAGCCGTTCTCAGTTCTTATCGCTTTTGTCTTTGTTTTCAACGATTCAACTTTAGATGATAAACATAGACAGAAGAAGGAAGTACTGATTATGATATGAGTATAAAAGATATATCTAAAAAAAAAGTTTGAACTCTATTTAAATTTTTTTGCTCTATTTGTTTTAGAATAATTGTCAATTTGTCGAAATGATGATTCAGGGGTGGTTTTAAAGGGTTGATTTTGATTATAATGGGGGGGTAACGTCTGAAAACTATTTAATTGGATGTCATAAACCATTTTGTTTCAAAGTTGCATCGAATTTGATAGAAACTGCTAAAATTTTAGATGTTATTTGCATACTTTCCTATTTTTTAGGGTGGTTTGAGCGATATTTTGGTCATACTGCCCCACCCTTGAATGTAAATGAAAATCGCCATACGGCATCCAAAAATTGAGTTTTAGACGGAAATTTTGAGATCTCGCAAAGCGTTTTATCTTCAAAAATAAAAAGTGCAGAGGGGTGGCTATTTTGAGAAAGAATGCCCCACGTATATAAGTATTAGAAAGCATATGGTATAAAATAATTTTAATATTCAAATTATTGTAATAATAATAAATAAATCAATTATTTACATTTTCTTCTGTGTGTTTATGTGTGATGTTATTGACAATAGTTTCTTTGCACGTTTACATTTCTTTTGCAGATTTTTTACACGCTTAATTTTCACAAGTGTGATGTCAAATACAGACAAGATTTTTGTTTATCTGTTATAAGCGTTATTTTTCGAATGCAAGATTTTAATAATCAAACGTTTTTAATAATCAAACATTTTTAAACTGCAAACGAGGGACAAGCAATATCATCTACAGCATGTAGCCTTAAAATACTACGATCTTTTCTAGCAGTACTAGCGTATAATTTGTCCGCCGACATTACGAATTTCTTCTGCAGCAACACATACAATGTTGAACAGTTTTCTCGAACAGTTGTAACAACGTCTGTATGTCCTTGCATTATTAATTCGTTAATGTATTGCTCATTCTAAAATAATAATCCTATTAAAAAATTGTAGGATATGGGCGTTAGGATGGCAGGATTCCTGGCGGAAGAGAATACACGCGAGTACTTTTGAGGAATATATTTAGAAATTCGCAAAACGTGATTCACACGTCCTATCACGTCTCTCGTTGGTAGCGAACTGATTCGAGGGCAGCGGCGGCTCCCTCTTCAACGCATCCGGCCTTAATGTAGCGCGGCAATACAAAATTTTTGAACATATTCTACATTCGGCCATATCTGACTATATTGCCGTCCCGGCAAAATAACTTTTGTCTTAAAACAATAGAACTGTCTTTGGTACATAACTAAAACTGAATCTTACTTCTAACAGGAACTGAACTTATATCTCATTAGACTAGGATAAGATCTTTGCATCTTTCGTTTGACACCATGGTCTCAGATTTACGGCTTGCCAGATACCACGGTAGGGTCGCAGGGTATTCTGGAATCCGTCTACATCGGTGATGGTATACCTGTCGTTACCAAGCTGCTCCGCTATTTTATACGGTCTTTTAAATACGGGTTTAAGTTTTTGTGACGCTCCTACCGTACTATCAAAATTCTTAATTGAAACTAGATCGCCTACTAAGTACTTATGCGCTTCTTTACGTTTTCCATCGGCATATTCTTTGTTATACGTTTGCGATCGTAGGATTCTATCAGAGGCACGCTCTCGAATCTTATCAATATCAGGTCGTTCTGACTCGCTTTCATTTTGTAAATATTCGCATAGACTATCAGCAGATTTCGCACGCTGTTTTATGCCAAACAATAATTGACTAGGCGTTTCCCCCGTAGATTTACTTACAGAGTTATTTAATGCATACTCAGCATCGGCGACAATTTTGTACCAATACTTGCCCGCGGAATTGTCAGATAATTTAGCTAACATGGGAGTCAAGGTCCGGTTGACCCTCTCAACCTGGCCATTGGCCTGAGGTGAACCTGTCGCTATCTTAATATGTTCAACTCCATTGTCGTCCACGAAGTCTTTGAACTCCGAACTCGTAAAACAGGTACCTCTATCCGTAATCATAACTTTCGGCCTCGAATAATGCTCAAAATATAACTGAAGACAATTAATTGCCTCTTTACTAGAGGTCGTTTTAGTCGGGTAGAGTTTTACAAATTTTGTAAAAGTATCTACTACTACTAACAGATGTTGTTTAATCAACCGTTGTTAATCTATTGGTCCCAGATGATCAACGTGAACGGTACTAAAAGGGACATTTCCTTTCGGAATAGAGTGTATAAGTCCTTCGACCTTCCCGCTAACCGGAGAAAACGCGATGCACTTGAGGCAATTCTTAACATGACAATTTACCTTCTCACATAGCTTCGGGAACCAATAGTTTTCAAGTATCGCTTGAGCTGACTTCTCAGTACCTACATGTCCTAACTCATCGTGGTATTTATACAGAACATTTCTTTCCATTCGCTCCGGAACATAAAATCTTAAATATCTTATTACCGTACTTACGGTACACCAACCCGTTCCTCATTTCATAGAACTTGTCTTCGGATTTTTCGAGCTTATTGCAAATCTCAACAATTTTGGGATCTTGTCCCTGACATATCGCAACATTGCATTCAAACGGGTTTTCCTCAATAACTCCGATGGCTCTACTAAGAGCATCTACGTGACGCATACGCGTACCCGCACGATGTTCTAACTCATAATCATAATCGAGCAATGCAATTGCCCACCTTTCGACCCTATTTATGTCTTTTTTTTTAGTGTCATAGTGACAGCGTTACAATCAGTAATAATTTTGAATTTTAATCCTTGAAGATAAATTCGAAATCGTTCCAAAGCATAAATTAGCGCAAGAGTCTCAAGTTCAAAACTGTGAAGTTTCGATTCGCTTTCAGTCGTTCGCTTAGAATAATAAAATATCGGGTGCATCTTACCATCTGCTTTCTTTTGCATAAGGACTGCTCCGTAACCTAATAAACTTGCATCACAATGCAATTCAGTTGGGTCTTTTGGATTATAAACCGCTAAGATCGGGGCTTCTGTAAGTTTAGCTTTAAGAGTATTAAATGCGTCAAACTCTTTTTCTCCGAATTGAAACGTCGCGTTAGCTTTCGTCAGATCATGAAGGGGTTTGGCAATAGACGCCAAATGTTCTATACATTTCCTGAAATAGGAATAAAGTCCAATAAAACTACGAACGTCCCGTGTACTTGTAGGGATCGGAAACTTCTCGACAGCCTCAATACCCCTCCGCGTTGGCTTTACACCCTGTTCTGAAATAATATACCCCAGGTATTTTAGTTCGGTCTGAAGAAAATGGCATTTGTCAATTCGCAACTCCAATAGGTTTTCTGAAAGAATCTTAAAGACTTTTTCCAGGATCTCTAAATGCTGTTCAATAGTCTCAGTCGCTATTAATATATCGTCCATGTAGATTGCTATACAGAAATAATGACTAAGTACTGATAAAATTCTATGTATAAAGCGCTGAAATTTTGGTGGTCCTGTTTTTAACCCGAAAGAGAGAGAGAGAGAGAGAGAGAGAGAGAGGCATTCTTACCCATTCGAACTGACCCAATGGAGTAACAAATGACGTGTATTTAATTGATTCTTCCTCAACCGGGATATGGTGGAACCCATCTTTCAGATCCAACACTGTAAAATATTTTTTATTCCTCGCGATTACTATTTGATCCTCGATGATAGGAAGAGGGAAATTATCTCGCGCTAAAACTTTATTAAGAAACTTGTAATCCACACACATACGTAATTGTCCGTTTTTCTTTTCTACTAAAACTATTGTAAGACAATTTATTCGATAATACATTTCGGGAAAGCGAGTACTATATACGTCTTATTGTTCGGCGACCGGTCGACGACTGACGACCCGATCCGTACCTTCGACAGGCCCGGCACGCACGCGCACGCGGTCGAGGCATGTCGCCTGTACATCGACCGCGTGATTGATCGCTCTCGATGTTTCCAAAATCTAGATCTCACACTCGGCCATCCTGGTCAAGCATCTGCCTTCAGATGCGCTCGTTGCATTTTCTTCATATACTCGGCTACCGTTTCGGTCTGTCTTCCAATTTTCGTTGCATCCCGCTCAACCTGTCCGCTCGCTCTCAGAATGCCGGTGGCAATTAGTCTCGTACTCCTCCAACAACGACGCCCATTTCGCAGCTCCCACGCGCAAATCTCTCTTATTCACCGTCATGACGAACGCTTGACAATCTGTAATTTTGAATTGTATCCCTAACAAATACACTCTAAATTCCTTCAGGGACTTAATCGGACTGTATCCATACACACACGCATCCGTATGCAATTCCGTATACGCTCTTACATTACATAGCCGTACAACAAGCTGACTACTCAATCTCGCTTTCGATTGCTGAAACACCTCCCGCTCCTTCGCAGCAAATTGAAACTCTACATTCTCTCTCTGTAGATTTGTTAAGGACCGCGCAATCAGGGAATATCTGGGTATAAATTTACTCTGGACTTGCTTGACATTCGCGGGTTCCGGGAACTTCATTACGGCATTGATTTTATTTTCTAATGGACGAATACATCCTTTCTTCCCTATGTACCCCGGATACTCTACTTCTCCCCGCAGAACACAACAGTTTTCCCGGTTTAACAACAATCCGCGTTCGCTTGCCGCACGCAACACCAGCCCGAGGTTCCGTAAGCCGCTCGCGTAATCAGTCGATGATACGATCAAGTCATCCATGTATATTGGCACAATTTTAGCCGCGATCAATTCTTTAAAGACCGCGCGTATGGACCTCTGAAACACCAACGGAAAATCAGAGAGAGGATAACGATCCTTAGAAATCTTTTTGTTAATCAACCTACAATCAACGCACAGCCTATTTTCCTTTTTTCCTAAAACTATCGGGCTGGCGTGTTCTGAAAGAGATGGCCGGATTATACCGTCGCGCAGCCATTCGTCACCTTGAGCATTCCCAGCTGCTTTCTCCGACGCGGACAATCGCCTAGGCCGCCGGTATACAGATTCATTGTCTTTTAAAATTAATTTCATGCTTACATCGACCGCGCGCGTCGCAACCGGCTTATAATTTTCAATCATTCGCTCTACATCCTGTCCACATTCACCACTAACAACACACGCCACATCAGTTTCATTCGCTTCGAGCACGTCATCAATCATAAAAATTTCCGATAATTTAGAATCGCGTGTGATATCGTCCTCGAGCTTCGAAATTGTGACTTTACCTTTCTTAATATTCGTCTCTACGGTGTCCAAGAAATCATTTCCGATTAACAGATCATGCGGTATCAGCGGATCCGCTACTACATGCACTGTCATTGGATACGAATGACCGTCTATCCATACTTCGCTGCAGAACTTGCCGAGTGTTCCGCCTGTTCCCGAGCCAACACCGCGAAGTCGAGTTTCATCGCCTTGCAGAGGCGGCGCGGGCGCGCCTATCTCAACGTAACTCTGCTCACGCATTAATGTTAAATCGCTACCCGAATCAATCAACGCAGCTATATCGTACCCGAACAACGAAACACTCTTGCAGCATCTTTTTTGAGCCGACTGCCCGTCACCGCCGATACCTTCTGCCGTGTTTGCCTCCCTTGTCGCAGGTTGATTCTTAGAACACTTCGCCGCGATGTGTCCGAATTCGCTACAGCGAAAACACCTTATGCCGCGGCTCTTAGATGGGCACCTCGCACCAACGTGACCCTGCTGGCTACAATTATAACAGCACCTGTCACTACTCTGCGCCTCCTTTCCGTCGATCTTCTGGAATCTGGAACTCCTGTCGTCGAATCTTCCACCGGAAGCGCCGTTCGGTTGTCCTCTGGGTTGAATGGTGATCTTCTCAAATGCCTCTAGCAATGTTGTCGTCGATCCGAACCTCTGTATGCGGGCTTGATCCCGTAATGCTGGATCCGATATACCGTCGATGACGTAATCGAGAATCTCGTCATCGGGAACAGGGACGTGATTAGCCAATATTACCTTGTCATGTAAATATTCGCTGAATGCCTCGCCCCGTCTCTAAGTTCGGTCTTCGAATTGTTTCCTCATGGCGACCTTGCGTTGCCGATGGGAAAACATTGCCTTCAGCCCCTCTAGAAGTCGGTTGATCGGCAACTCGATATGCTCCGATTTCGAATGGAACCAATCGAGTGCCCTTCCTCTTAGCCATGATCCAATCAGAACCCTCGTCGCGCTATCATCGAGACCGTACGCCGTCTTGAGAAGCGCAACTTGCCTCGACCACTTGTCGTACGTGTCGGTACCTCCATCGAAATAACTGAGTAATTCGGCTATTATGCTCACGTTAACTCTCGAGGGAACACTCGGCGACACTTCTCGTCTTTGCACAGGCGCAGGTGCATTCTCCGTGTTGCGCTGCAAAAATTCTATCTCGCGCCGTGCCAGATCAAGCTCACGCTGCATCAATTCTTTCTCCTTTCGTATAAGCTCCATCTCTCGCTGCATTGTACCGTCCGCGGATGCACTTGATTCCGCTGGTGTCGAGCAATGTCGCGCACGCTCATCGCTACCGTTACCGTCACCACCAACCCGAAGGTCACTCGTCTTTCCGTCATCATTCTCGTCTTCGCTGAGAGATGCCTCCATCCAGGCGCCCTCCGGATCCAGCGCCATTAACTTGCCAATTAGCTCGGCCTTCGTTCCTCCTGTGCCCTGCCCAAGTGATTTTAATATGTCCTTTAGTTCGGCCACAGTAAAATCACTTGCACTCTTCGTCACTCGACTAACTTTACTCATCGTCTCTCGGTCGCTCCTTATCGACTTTGCACTGTTTTCTTCTTCGTCTTTAACTCGTCTTTACTCGTCTTCAATTCGTCTTCAATTCGTCTTCAATTCGTCTTCAATTCGTCTTCAATTCGTCTTCAATTCATCTTCAATTCGTCTTCAATCGTCTTCAATTCGTCTTCAATCCGTCTTCAATTCGTCTTCAATTCGTCTTCAGTACTCGCAATCCCGGACGAGCCCCCAAGTTGTAAGATAATTTATTCGATAATACATTTCGCGAAAGCGAGTACAATATACGTCTTATTGTTCGGCGACCGGTCGACGACTGACGACCCGATCCGTACCTTCGACAGGCCCGGCACGCACGCGCACGCGGTCGAGGCATGTCGCCTGTACATCGACCGCGTGATAGATCGCTCTCGATGTTTCCAAAATCTAGATCTCACACTATGGGCGAGGTGAACTCAGAGTCACTAGGTCGTATATACCCTTTCTCTAATAATTCCTTTAGAATCACCCGAAGTTTTTCCGTTTTATCATAAGAAAGTCTGCGCGGAGTGCAATAAAACGGCTGCGGATTATTCAATCGTAATTTCAATTCATCTTTTATTTTTGGCTCAGAAGGCCTCGGATATTCTACGTATAACTTCCGAAAGATTTGTTTTAGCTCAACTTCCGTTTCGTAAGGTATTTCAGGGTTTATCTGTAACTCATCAGCTGGATCATTTCCGACTTCAATTGCGTTGATATCATTTTCCCGCCAAGCATTTTCGTTCATTGGCAACGTTAATCTAATACCGAATTTGTGCAATACATCTCTACCTAATAAAGCTGGTGTTACTGACGTATCTTCTGGCGCAACATACATTCTAACATTCTCCTTAGCAACGTCATCAATAGAAACCGTCATGTAAACTTTACCTAAAAACTCTAATGGCACCTTTTTACACCCGCAGTATTCGCGATCTGATGCATCTAATGGAAGAAGTCCTTGTTTATCTATAAACCGTTCCTTAACAAAACTAGTTGGGCTACCTGTATCGAGAAGCGTATCCAAGCACAATACTCGCCGTAAACTAGAGTCTTTTATTTCACATGTCACAATCTTTCTATGCTCGACATTGGTTTCTTCCTCCGGGTCCTCGTACACGTTGGCGACCGGTGACTTCTCCTTCGCTTCCTTCGGTTCCTTACTTGGACAATCCTTCGCCAAGTGCTCCGTATTGCTACAATTGTAGCAAGATCCACGTTCTCTCTTCGGTTTTGGACAGTCTTTCGAAATGTGCCCTAATTTGTTACAATTGTAACATTTCATAACTCGTTCACTGATCTCTTCTTTCCCGGCTGTCTTCTTTACCTTGACTTCAGATTTCGTCTTGTCCACCGACTTGTCTGCACTTGATTTCTCCCCTTGTGGCAAGTCCTTTTTAACACGATGCGAAAGGGAGATTTTGCGGAACCCGTTCAGCAAATCTTTCACTGATTCAAAGTTCTGCATGCGCGCCTGATTCCGTAACGTTCGATCAGGTATTCCTTCCGTTAAGTAGTCCAATAAGTCATCTTCTTCAATTGGCACTAAATTTTTCATGATAATAATTATTGAACGATTCATTCGGCTGCCACACTCGCGATTCGAACTTTTTAAGACGATCCACTTTACTTGGTCTTTGGTCGAATCCGTCCTTCATCGCCGAAAGCAATGCATCCAACGTCATCTCCGTATACTCCGATTTTGAGCGAAACCATCGATCCGCTTTCCCTTTAAGTTTGAAGCTGATAATTATCTTCATAATAGCGTCATCGACCGCAAAAAGCCTCTTAACTAATCGGACTTGCTTCTCCCAATCTTCAAAATAGCGATTTGTTCCGTCGAATTCGCCAAGCAAATCTCCTATACCTTTGACATCTGCACGCAGTTGTGGCGGCGCTGGTGCCTCCGCTCGCTGTACGTTACTCATTGGCCTCGCCATCATTGCCTCTGGTTGCTGGAGATATCCTCGATTCTCCGGATTTGCTGCGATTGCCAATGTGCTACGTCTCATTCTCGTCTCATAACTTCCAATTCTTGACGTAACAATTCCTCTCTGTCACGTTCCAATTGAAGTTGAGCGTCTCTTCTTTCTTCTTCGTCACCCGTAAGGTCGTCCACGTTCATCCACGTCCCGTCCGGATCCGCTTCTATCAAGCGTTTTATTAAGTCAGCCTTCACTCCTGCAGTCGACAGGTTACGTTCTCTCAGTTTTTCCTTAAGTTGAGACGTCGTAAACCGACTCGCTGTCTCCATCGTACCGTTTCTAATTTCCTTAAATTACGTCGTAATCAGGGTACGAAATTGTCAATCGCGTACTCATAAAGATCGAACACCGTCAACGTAACCTAAAGTCTCAGCTGTCACAACAACTGTCTCGCACCGCAGAGTTACCGATCTCTCACTCCTCTGGCCAAAGTGCTTCCGATATTACCGACCCGCGACTTATCGCGCTGCACGAAAGTTCTCGAACGACGTCTTCGTTCTCGCACACACGCACTCAAAATGGCGGACAATAACCGCCAATGGCTTTCGACACACTAAGAGTCCCTTCAGTCAATGTCTTTCGTCCACAGGATCGACAGACCCCGATTAATCATAAATTCGGCTCACTTCAGTAGGTAAGCTAGGCCGGTTCTAACTACGGAGCTCCGAGGAGGGGTGAGGGGCGAGGGGGGTCCGCGGGCGGGGGGTCCGCGGGGGGGGAAAGGGGTATCACCGCGGGCGGGAGGTCCGCGGGGGGGAGGGGTATCACCGCGGGCGGGGGGGGGGGTACCGCGGGGAGGGGGAGGGGGGTATCGCGTTTGCGGTCGCGCCGCGGGGTGAGGGGGAGGGGGGTACCGTGTTTGCGGTCGCGCCGCGGGGTGAGGGGGAGGGGGGTACCGCCTTTGCGTTCGCGCCGCGGGCGCGGGGCGAAAGGGAGAGGGGTACCGCGTTTTCGCCGCGCCGCGGGGAGGGGTCCGCGTGCAACGGCCGCGTCGGCCCGCGTGACGTCACACGGCACGCTCCCGCTCGCGTTATCTCCCCCTCGTTGATGTTTTCTCGCGCCCCCGTCCCCCCACCCGTTCGCGCGCGTCTTCTCATTTTCGCGGTCTCTCTCTCTCCCCCGTTCGCGCGGTCCCTCTCGCTCCCACCAATTATAGTTTGATCATTTTATATAATTTTAAGTGATTTATTTATTGGAAATAAGAGGAAGAATATTTAATAATTTATATGAGACAGATGAGAAAACGTTTAATGATCGCGCGACGAGTGCGGCACGTACATTCTTATCGAGAGTTACCGCTCTGTAATTCTAAACCGCTGACGGTGGACAAGGGAACGGTAGACAGAAGGAAAGATAAATAATTTTAGATACAGTGATATGCATTTTAATATACATTTATTTCTCATGTAATGCTTCGTGTATAATATTATCTGCAGCATACGCCAACAGTTCACAATCAATAATTGAATTTATATCATAAAAATCACGCAAGATTCTAACTGCATTACATTTATCGGTGATACAATTTTGACGTAAAATTGTTACAAATTGTTTAAATTTTTCACTTACGCCATGAACATTTTGGCATAGTTGAAAATACACATTCTCGACGCAATGTTCTAGTTCGAACAAGAAGAGTACGGTTGACGGTTTCATGTACAAGCTGGTGTCACACGATGTCAATTTTACAATATCTGCGTCACGTATTTTAACAAGTTCCAGATCTCGAAACGCTAGCGATGATGGCGCCGGTGACTGCACGAATCGCTGAATATCTGCACGTTTTTCGATGAATGTCACTCACGTTGCATGATGCAGAATGATCCGATTGCCTCGGTTATCGCCAATAAGTATATCCACAGAGGACATAGGTCCCGCGTTGATTCCAACATCCAAAAATTTATACGCTGTCTCGATGTCAAGGCAAATCTCCTTCCCAAAATACGAGGCGTGTAGCGCGGTATAGCAAAACTGAAAAAATACAATTATGTTTATAAAAGTTTTTTTTTGCACAAGTATATGCGAAAATTAGCGGTACTTACTCATTGTGCTGTTTCTCACACGTTTCATCTTGAATCGGAACGTAGTAGTTCGCACCGTGAGTGTTCATCGTAACTGGAGGCTGTTTGCGACGTACTCGAACCGTATCAAACTCTTGACTGCGCTGTAGAATCCTCGTAGACCATTTATACGTACACAAAATTGCGAATCTTGCAAATAGCGCCAATATACGGCTGCTCCAGGGTGACCACCACCACAATCCACATATATGTTAAATGTGATATCTTTGTCAAGAACATTCGTGACGAGATCACCTCATAGCATCAAATATGATTTTTTTTTCAAGGACACATTGCGATGATTTCATCAAACACGTGCAAAATTGCAAATTTTGCAATTTCGCATAAGTCAATGGCGCGTTATTGTTTTCTAGAACATGTCGCGATGTGTCTCGCGATGATTTCATCGAACACGTGCAAAACTGCAAATTTTGCAATTTCGCATAAGTCAATGACATGATATCTTTTTCAAGGACACATTGCGATGATTTCATCGCACACGTGCAAAACTGCAAATTTTGCATTTTTCTGGTCGATGTACGGTTGCTGCAGTTATACAGATCAATTCATCATAAGTCAATGGCGCGTTATTGTTTTCAAGAACATGTCGCGACATGTCTCGCGATGATTTCATCGCACACGTGCAAAACTGCAAATCTTACAAATATCGCCGATGTACGGCTGCTGAGATCACGGTGAAATTTGATATGATGAAAAAGCAAACGATGCATCATTAGTGAGGTATAAAATGGATAATCGGGGGGGATACGCTCAGTAGTCGAGGACTGGAAGTCGCGGGTACCAAAAATTGGAAAGAGGATCGTGCAATAACATGGAGCAAGAGTTGTTGGAGCAATCTACCCTTTTAAATTCGCGGGAAGACTTTACCGTGTCGGAGCAACGATGCGACGAGTTTATCGAATCGTTGGAAGAACAAAGCCGAATTAAACGGCCACGATTATCCATCGGTCTTAGACAGTCGTTGGTCGCTTGTATCGCACGACTCGAAGGTCTGAAAGACTCGGTACGTCAACGTTTCGTGCATGTGAGTGCCGGATACAGTGCGAGTGAGACAGAACTCAGATGGCGCGAGATAGATACGGCTTTTGAAAGCCGTATACTGACTGGTGCGGTAATAAATTCCAAACACATCGAACTTCGTCAATTTCTCGAAGATGCGAGAGACATTGTACTCGATCGTGTGCGGAACGTCATGGAACGGCATGACAATGTAAAAATAAACACAATGTTTAATGGTGAATTTGTGGCTGGTGACAAACGCGCGAATAAAAGTATCGCTACCAGAAACTATGAACTCTTTCGTGAGTCCGATCTGCACGAGTGGTACAAGCGACACGTTATCGAGCCTACCCTAGCATCGCTGGAGGAATTCCAGGAACGTGATAGCGGATGGGCGTTGTCGCGTATACTTAATTTAACGGTAAATGTGAACAAATATAATCCATTGCACGCGGGGTGTTTTGTGGAAAAACCGCGGGAAATTAAAATAAAGAGAGCAGTGATAAACGTGCGATCCAAGGATAATGCATGTTTCGCATGGTCAGTAGTGGCTGCTCTGCAAAGAAATGCAGATCTGGAATCGTCGTATCCACATTACACATCAGTGCTAAATCTCCAAGATATTGAGTTTCCAATGACGTTGGATCAAATTAAAACTTTTGAAAATCACAACGACATCTCCATCAACGTCTACAGCATCGAGAAAAACAAGAAACTTACTATCCTGCCAATACGCCTCACCGACAGAAAGATGGACAGACATGTAAATCTGCTGTACGTGCATAACGACAACGTGGGGCATTTTGCATGGGTCAAGAACTTATCCCGCCTCGTGAGCTCGTAAAAAAGAGCACAGGAAATACTTTTGCGATCGGTGAGTATACATCCTAATAAATAATAAAAATAATTCTTACGTGAAAGATGTATAAAAAATTTCATTATTTACAGATGTTTGCACTACTTCAGCTCCAGCGAGAAATTAGAAGCCCACACCGTCGACTGTCGGGAGATGAACGACTGCGCGATCAAGTTACCGAGCGATAACGACAGGTGGTTGGCCTTTAAGAACCACAACAGGAAGGAACGAGTTCCGTTTATCGTGTACGGCGACCTCGAGTGCACCCTGGAGAAGATGGAAGCGGATCCGGAAACGTCTAGGTACACGTATCAACATCATCGCGTGTTTAGCATAGGGTACTACGTGCGTTACTCGTACGACGACTCGTTATCATTGTATCGGTTTCGTCGCGATAAGGATTGCGTCGCGTGGTTCGCCGAGGAGCTAAGACGTTTAGCTCACAATGTAAATACTATTTTGTCCACTAATGTACCCATGGCAGATTTCACGCAAGACGAGTGGGAAAAATTTAACGGCGCAACGCACTGTCACGTGTGTGAAAAACCGTTCGAGCCAGACGACGTGCGAGTACGCGATCATTGTCACCTGACCGGTCGGTACAGAGGTCCCGCGCATTCTAATTGTAACTTAAATTACAAAGATTCGCATTGCATTCCCGTAGTTTTCCACAATTTATCAGGCTACGACGCGCATTTTATTATAACGAAAATAGCAACAGCGTACGAAGGACATGTAGATTTGCTTCCAATTACAAAAGAAAAATACATTTCGTTTACAAAAAACGTTAAAAGCACCGAGGATAAAAATGAGAAAACTTGCGTTAAATTACGATTTATCGATTCATACAAGTTTCTTACCGCTAGTCTCGACAAATTGGCATCTTATCTCACCAAGGATAAACTGCGAATATTGCAACGCGAATTTTGTACATTATCCGCAGAAAATTTTGATTTACTGACACGAAAAGGTGTATTTCCTTACGAGTAGGGGAGACCGGGGCTAAACCGCCAACGGGGTTGAACCGCCAAATCAAATATCTCGGAACCTGTATATTGTGCGAACTCGCTATTAATATTGTAAACGCTGCTTATGGTACCCATGTGACCAACGGAGTTTCGGCAGGTTACCTGCCGTGTTATGATTTTTACGAGGGCAAACGTGTTTTCGGAAGGTGAAAGTGAAATTTTCTGCGCGTGGAAATTTTGTAATATCTTGAATATTATTGTATCACCGAATCTCAAAGTAAGTGATTATAAAGAGTAATGCATGCTGAACACGAATCCAGTGTAGTTTTTTCATTATCGTTGATGTCTAATATTTCGTGGGCGATCAAACCTGAAACTTATGTTTGGGGCTTATCCGCCAGTAAGCACCCGGGGCTGGTCCGCCAGTCTCGTCACTGTGGCGTGCCGGGCGCACGACTTCAGCTCACGGCGATTTCAGGTTAGGTTTCCCTCGAGCGTGATTCTGTCTTCCCTTGCACGTGCGTCAGTTTGTATAGGAGGGAAATGGTACGCACGTTTCGTCGCAAAACGACTCCCGTCGACAAGGAGCAACTCAAGAAAGCAGTTCTTGCGGTGAGAAAAGATAAAATGAGTGCTTTACGCAGCCGCAAAACAATTCGATGTCCGGAGAACCACGTTGAACGACTTGAAAAAAATGCCACACAAACAGAACCGCAGCCTTCGACAAGCAGTGGGCGTAAATCGAAATCAAGGAAGCAGCAGCGGTCGGATTCTGACGAAGACTTGAATAATACGTGCTGCGTGTGCTCAGAGAAGTTGACAATAAACAGAGCATATGGGAAACAGTGCATTGCGTGCGAGCGTAGACACAACACATGCGTGCGTTTGTCAGGATCTGTATTCACGTGCCTAAATTGTTTTATGGAATAAGTAAAAAAAATGTTTCGCATAAAAATTTTTAATAAATTTTTTAAAATGTATCCTATCATTTTTCAGGATTAGATGTACGTATATGTATTGAAAATGCAGTGTGGCGGATTAGCCCCGGGGGGGTGGCGGTTCAACCCCGGCATTTTTGAGATTTCAATTTTTCCACCGTTGTCGTTTTTGCTCTATACCGGTTAAACAAAGCAACATAGATAAAAATTTCCTATATAAATTTTGTAGCTAAAGGTTCACTCTTTACAGTGGTATACCACATTTAACTAAAATTATTTATTTTGTTGTTAAAAATCGGCACCGTAAAAAAACTGGCGGTTTAGCCCCGGTCTCCCCTACATTAACTGCGTCGAAAAGTTGGACGACTCGTGTTTACCACCACGCGACTCGTTTTTCAGTTCATTGACAGGTGATACCGTATCCGAGAGCGATTACGCGCACGCCGTCAACGTCTGGCAGCGGTTCTCCATTCGAACGCTCGGTGACTACAGCGATTTATATCTGAAAACCGATGTCTTGCTGTTGGCCGATATTTTTGAAAATTTTCGCGATAGCTGCGTCGCGAGTTATGGACTCGATCCGGCGTATTATTACACTCTACCGGGTTTTACATGGGATGCTATGTTGAAGCATACGCGTATCAATTTCGAACTGCTCACCGACATTGACATGGTCATGTTTATCGAACGAGGTATACGCGGCGGTTTGAGTCAATGTTCAAACAGATACGCGCTGGCCAATAACAAGTACATGCAGTCGTACGATCCATCGAAACCATCGTCGTACCTGATGCATTTCGATGTAAACAACTTGTACGGCTGGGCAATGTGTCAACCATTGCCTTACGCAGATTTTCGATGGGTCGACGACGTAACCGATTTTAATGTTATGGATGTCGCGTTGGATTCCTCGATAGGCTACATTCTCGAAGTCGATTTGGAGTATCCGCAACATCTTCACGACTCGCACGCTGACCTACCGTTCTGTCTGACGCGCGATAAACCACCCGGTAAGCGGCAGGACAAGCTCCTCGCAACATTATACGATAAGAAACGTTATGTCATACATTATCGCAACCTGCAGCAGTGTACTCGTCACGGCCTTCGCGTCACAAAGATTCACCGCGTATTGAAATACGCGCAATCTCCATGGCTTCGCGATTACATAGAACTCAACACGCAATTTAGAACATTGGCCAAGAATGATTTCGAGAAAAATTTATACAAATTGATAAACAACGCTGTGTTTGACAAAACCGTGGAGAATGTGCGCAATCACGTTGACGTGCGACTCGTGACTCATTGGGAGAGTAGATACGGCGCGGAGGCAATGATTGCGAAACCAAATTTTCACAGTCGAAGCGTCTTTTCGGAGAATCTAGTAGCAATAGAAATGCGAAAACTCGAGGTGAAATTCGACAAACCAATCTACGTGGGTATGTGCATCCTCGATATATCCAAGACATGTTTGTATGAATTTCATCACGAGTACATGTTACCGTTGTATCGCGACAAGTGTAAAGTCACGTACACCGATACGGACAGTCTCATTTATCACATCGAGTGCGACGACGTATACGATACCATGAAGCGCCACATTAATAGATTTGACACTAGCGATTACGCGATTGATAATGCGTACGGTATCCCACTCGCCAATAAAAAAGTTCCGGGTTTGATGAAGGACGAAAACAACGGTGCGATAATGATCGAATTCGTCGGGCTTAGAGCAAAGATGTACGCCTTGCGAGTCGACGGTAAGAAAGATACGAAAAAGGCTAAAGGTGTTAAGAGTAACGTCGTAGCCAGGTCGATAACGTTCGACGATTACACGCGGTGTCTGCGCGACGAAATTGAATTGACGCGACAGCAGGTTTGCATAAGATCTAAACAACACGAGGTGTACACCGTGTCCGAAACGAAAATCGCTCTAAGTCCGTACGACGATAAACGATACATTATACCCGGTTCTACCGAGACGCTGCCATGGGGGCATTATAAAATACAATTGTAAGTATATATATATATATATATATATATATATATATATATATATATATTTACAATTGTATTTTATAATATACTAGACACTACAGACGCGCGCTACGCGCGCGCTATTTAGCTTTAACATTACACACAACTGTCAAAATATATGATAAACATTACACACAACTGTCAAAATATATGATGACAGTTGCAAATGAAGTAAGCGCAGTGAGAGAACCAATCGGCATCACGGAAAAGACACAACAATAAACTATCCATGCCTTTTTTAGAAAAGGACTAGACACCACAAACGCGCGCGCTACGCGCGCGCCATTTAGCTTTTTCATTACATGAAATTGACAACCACAGAAGCGACACAAGTGAAACACGCCGCGATGCAAAATTCGAGACAACCAATCAGCATCGCGGAAAAGAGGCAACAATAATTTCGATACAAACGCAATTCACTCAGTTAACACGCCTTTTTTAAAAGTGGATTATATATATATCATATATATTATATATGGGTCATTCCACGTGAAATCGGACACTCGCTGCCCACTACAGTTTTCAACCGAAATACTTCTATAAGAGCTTAAATGAAAGGTATGAACATAGACTTTGAAGTATCATGTGGCCCCTTGTGTGATTCAAAATGGCTGCTGTAATATGACGGATGCAATGCGCAAAATCGCAGAAAATCGGTATAATTTATTGATAAATGTTATATAAAGTATTATTTACGTCCTTAAATGTTCTCGGAATGTTACTGGAGATATAACATCCTCTAGAGATTTAAAAGTCAACATGGCGGATCCAACATGGCGGACGTAAAATCAAAATTCAACCAATGTCCGCGAAACTTTGCATCCAGGAGTTTTTTAAGTTGCTGATTACGAATCCGTTTTCGGATTTTCAAAATTCAAAATAGCGGGTCCAACATGGCGGAAGTAAAATCCAAAATTCAACCAATTTCCGCGAAACTTTGCATCCAGGGGGATTTTGGATCGCTGATTACGAATCCGTTTTCGGATTTTCGGATTTGTGTGCGCGCGCGCGCGCGCGTGTGTGTGTGTTTGCATACCCCAAGGATAAGGACCCCGTGATTCGTCACAGTATTTAAAGACTCCAACCCTCCTTGTGGTGTGCGTGTGCGTGTGAGTGTACATGTGCGTGTTTGTGTGCTTGAAGCTTCTAATTAATTTACTTTTCACTTTGATCTACTGTTTTTTAGGGAAGATAGCTCCATGAGCTGCATTAGAATATCTTTTAATGACAATTCGCATATCATCCATGGGAATAAATGCATGACTTTTCTGAATATCCGGTATCACACGCACACGCACACCACAAGGAGGGTTGGAGTCTTTAAATACTGTGACAAATCACGGGGTCCTTATCCTTGGGGTATGCAAACACACACACACGCACATCCACACGCGCGCGCGCACACACACACACACACGCGCGCGCGCGCGCGCACAAATCCGAAAATCCGAAAACGGATTCGTAATCAGCGATCCAAAATCCCCCTGGATGCAAAGTTTCGCGGAAATTGGTTGAATTTTGGATTTTACTTCCGCCATGTTGGACCCGCTATTTTGAATTTTGAAAATCCGAAAACGGATTCGTAATCAGCAACTTAAAAAACTCCTGGATGCAAAGTTTCGCGGACATTGGTTGAATTTTGGATTTTACGTCCGCCATGTTGGATCCGCCATGTTGACTTTTAAATCTCTAGAGGATGTTATATCTCCAGTAACATTCCGAGAACATTTAAGGACGTAAATAATACTTTATATAACATTTATCAATAAATTATACCGATTTTCTGCGATTTTGCGCATTGCATCCGTCATATTACAGCAGCCATTTTGAATCACACAAGGGGCCACATGATACTTCAAAGTCTATGTTCATACCTTTCATTTAAGCTCTTATAGAAGTATTTCGGTTGAAAACTGTAGTGGGCAGCGAGTGTCCGATTTCACGTGGAATGACCCATATATATATATATATATATATATATATATATATATATATATATATATTGTATATATTGTATATATTGTAAATACATTTGGATATTTTGAAAATAAATGACTCATTTGTATGTATAATATGTTTTTATATTGTAATAAATTTTTACAATACATTATTCTTGAGTATCCATAAATTGCGCTCCCGCTCGCGTTCTCTCGCTCCCGTTCCCCCCTCGTTAATGTTCTCTCGCGCTCCCGTTCTCCGTTCGCGTTCTCTCTCTCCCCCGTTCGCGCGGTCTCTCTCGCTCCCGGCCCCGTTCGCGTTATCTCTCCCTCGCGCGCGGTGTCTGTCCATTCACCTCTTCTTACCTATCCTCACGTTTCCATCCTCTCTCACTTGCCATCTCCATCATTCGCCTATCTATTCGCGTATTCTCTGTCTCCCGCTCGCGGTCATTCCTCTTCATAGCTCGTATTCATATTCTCTCTCAACAGTATCTTATTTTTTCGAATAATTTTATTAATTTAAATTTATTTAAATAAACCTGAGCACAATATCGCAGCGTAATTAAAATTGCATAAGTCAATGACATGA
The DNA here is from genome assembly GCA_035220575.1 of Temnothorax rugatulus. Lineage (NCBI taxonomy): Eukaryota > Metazoa > Arthropoda > Insecta > Hymenoptera > Formicidae > Temnothorax > Temnothorax rugatulus. The sequence goes on from JASTWL010000326.1 coordinate 167,185, forward strand.
TATCCTTTTCAAGGACACATCGCAAAGCGTCTCGCGATGATTTCATCGAACATGTGCAAAACTGCAATTGTTGCATTTTTTCGGCTAGCGTCAATGTACGACTGCTGCGATTATGCATGGTAACGAAGTCCACTTTTGACACAATTTTGGGATAAGTCAGTGGCGCGATATCGTTTTCAAGAACATGTCGCGACATGTCTCGCGATGATTTCATCGAACACGTGCAAAACTGCAAATTTTGCAAATAGCGCCGATGTATGGCTGCTGCAGGTGTACAATCAACTGCTATTGAACAGCTATCAAACATCTTTAAAACATCTTTAAAACATCTTTAAAAACAGCTATCAAAAAATTAAAACATCTTTAAAACATCTTTAAAACATCTTTTAAACAACTATCAAACAAGTAAAACATCTTTAAAAACATTTATAAAACAACTATCAAACAAGTAAAACATCTTTAAAACAACTATCAAACAACTATCAAACAACTAAAACATCTATATTATACTACAAACTATGTGGTAAAAATGTTTTTGTTTGATAGTTGTTTGATAGTTGTTTTAAAGATGTTTTAAAGATGTTTTACTTGTTTGATAGTTGTTTTATAAATGTTTTTAAAGATGTTTTAGTTGTTTAAAAGATGTTTTAAAGATGTCGTGGATGATATTGCTGGTCACTCGTTTGCAGATTGAAAATGTTAAACGTTTGATTATCAAAATCTTGCATTTGAAGTCACGCTTATAACAGATAAACAAAAATCTTATCTGTATTTGACATCACACTTGTGAAAGTTAAGCGTGTAAAAAATCTGCAAAAGAAATGTAAATGTGCAAAAGAACTTGTCAATAATATCACACACACACACACACACACACACACACACACACACAGAGAGAGAGAGAGAGAGAGAGAGAAAAATGTAAATAATTGATTTCTTTATTATTAAAATAATTTGAATATTGAAATTATTTTGTACCATATGCTTTCTCACACTTATATGTATGTAATTAATAACAATATGTTAATGACAAATAATAAATTACAAGGGCGTATTCTGGTTTGAAAGATCTTAAGGACGTTCTCCGGAAAATCGATTTTTTCTAGATTTTCTTGAAACTGTGAATATACATTAATTTAGGTGTGCTTTATGCGTGGTATAAATTTCAGTACCTCTTGCGGTATTAAAAATCGAGACACTTCAAAGTTTAAACTTTTAACATGGAATTCCTATTCCGAGCTATTGTGAAACAGACATTATAATGAATTGTGAAGAAAGTTTTCTCTAAATGTTTTTGAAAAACTAATATATGATGCTCCATAAAAATAGAAATAATATGCGATAAGTGTTAATACCCTTGCGGTACTCGTTTTCGAGAAATATTTGTGTAAAGTACGCGATTTGATGAATTTTTCGCTTGGTTCAAAATGACAGAAGAGGAAAGGCGTCAGTTCCTTGGCAACGCCGCATGAGTTCTCACGTGTGACGTTCACTTCTTATTTTTTAGATGTTATATGTAATATTTTGTATATAAACAATTAACTTCAGTAAAATAAATTTTTCTTTTTAAGTTGAGCACGACTGGAGCCAAAAAAGGTCTTTAAAAATAGGTATTTTTCAAGAATTTTTTATAGGGGAACGAAGAAAGCGAATAACGTTAACATTAAAAACGGCGATGCGAGTCAGCGCGGAACGTGGAGCGCAATAAAGTTTAGGCGTGTATTTACATATGACGAACGTTTCGGCTCCTCATTTGAGCCATCTTCAGCGTTTATTAATAAAATAAAACTATTCCTGCGGAGATCGAAGCAGCAAACTCCCGTCCTGGAGAGATGTCATGGCAACCGAGCAAATAAACGCAGTTGCGGTGGACATTCCACTAAAATCGAAAAAACTATAAGTTTATCGTTATAGAAAGGAAAAAGGAGAAAGCTCACCTTAAGCTCCGCAGTAGTCGAGACAAGTACAAAATAAAAAAGTCGCAGCAATACAATATAAAACCGGGGAGTAGCACATCTCGGAGATAAAGTAAGAACATTGCAGTCAACGTAACGTTAGAAGCGAAATGAAAAGAAGGTCGCAATGTATGTAGAACGGAGCCGTTATCGTAAACAAAGTATACGGCCAAGGAAGGAAACCGAAAGCTAAATATTGCTTACGATAGGCAAGTAAGCGTGGTGCAGAAAATCGGTATCCAATTGGAGGTTTAAGCCGAAGCGTTGTTGGCTAATGTATAGAACCTCCGAAACGAGTCGCTTATGATAAAATCTTTCGTGATCCAAGATCTCAACGTTATCCCAATTAAAGTCGTGATTATTTTGAGTTCTATGATCAGTAATCACAGAGTGGGAGGAACTATTTCTATTGATGTGGAGTCGATGTTCGGATATTCTGGTTTTTAATTGTCTACCAGTTTGTCCCACATATGATGCGTCACAATCCCGGCAACAAATCCTGTAGACCACATTACTCGTTGAGAAACGCGGAAGGGCATCCTTCTGAACTTTGATAAATTTGTTTAGTTTATTAATACTGTAGTATGATAAATGAGTGTCTGATTGCCTGAAAATATTTTTAAATTTGGTAGAAAGTGACGGAAAATAAGGAATGGTAAACCATTTTTTAAAAGCGGCGTCGTCTAAAGTATCATTCGAAATTTGTTTTTTTGTTTGTTTGAAAAAGAGACTTTTTAGACGTTCATGAATTGTGTTGAAAATGAGGTCAAGAGGATAATCATTGTTCAAAAGGATGCCAACCACAAATCTCAGATTTTTTTCGTGAAACCTTGGATGAGAAAGCAAAAAGGCTCGGTCGATAAGTCCCATGATGGTACCACGCTTTTGAGACGAGGGGTGACAAGAATTAAAGTTCAAATAACGCCCCGAAAAGGTGGGCTTATGATACCAATCAAATTCGATACGACCATTGTTGTTGATAATGGTGGTATCTAAAAAATTGAGTTTGCTGTTACCGACCTCTATGGTAAACTGCAAACGTGGATGGAAAGAATTGAAAGTTTGTAAAGCAAAATCAGCCATATCGGAAGGAATGGCCATCGCGATGTCATCCACGTATCTATAAAAGAACGGTAGGGAGAAACTAAGAATTCTAATAGCCCTCGTCTCAATATCCTGTAAAACTAAGTCGGCAAGATCGGGAGACAAAGGAGAGCCCATGGGAGAACCAAAATTCTGTTTATAAATATTATGAATTATGAAAATATATGATATTATGAATATTACACCATTATCAACAACAATGGTCTTATCGAATTTGATTGGTATCATAAGCCCACCTTTTCGGGGCGTTATTTGAACTTTAATTCTTGTCACCCCTCGTCTCAAAAGCGTGGTACCATCATGGGACTTATCGACCGAGCCTTTTTGCTTTCTCATCCAAGGTTTCACGAAAAAAATCTGAGATTTGTGGTTGGCATCCTTTTGAACAATGATTATCCTCTTGACCTCATTTTCAACACAATTCATGAACGTCTAAAAAGTCTCTTTTTCAAACAAACAAAAAAACAAATTTCGAATGATACTTTAGACGACGCCGCTTTTAAAAAATGGTTTACCATTCCTTATTTTCCGTCACTTTCTATCAAATTTAAAAATATTTTCAGGCAATCAGACACTCATTTATCATACTACAGTATTAATAAACTAAACAAATTTATCAAAGTTCAGAAGGATGCCCTTCCGCGTTTCTCAACGAGTAATGTGGTCTACAGGATTTGTTGCCGGGATTGTGACGCAATCATATGTGGGACAAACTGGTAGACAATTAAAAACCAGAATATCCGAACATCGACTCCACATCAATAGAAATAGTTCCTCCCACTCTGTGATTACTGATCATAGAACTCAAAATAATCACGACTTTAATTGGGATAACGTTGAGATCTTGGATCACGAAAGATTTTATCATAAGCGACTCGTTTCGGAGGTTCTATACATTAGCCAACAACGCCTCGGCTTAAACCTCCAATCGGATACCGATTTTCTGCACCACGCTTACTTGCCTATCGTAAGCAATATTTAGCTTTCGGTTTCCTTCCTTGGCCGTATACATTGTTTACGATAACGGCTCCGATTCTACATACATTGCGACCTTCTTTTCATTTCGACTCTAACGTTACGTTGACTGCAATGTTCTTACTTTATCTCCGAGATGTGCTACTCTCCGGTTTTATATTGTATTGCTGCGACTTTTTTATTTTGTACTTGTCTTGACTACTGCGGAGCTTAAGGTGAGCTTTCTCCTTTTTCCTTTCTATAACGATAAACTTATAGTTTTTTCGATTTTAGTGGAATGTCCACCGCAACTGCGTTTATTTGCTCGGTTGCCATGACATCTCTCCAGGAAGGGAGTTTGCTGCTTCGATCTCCGCAGGAATAGTTTTATTTTATTAATAAACGCTGAAGATGGCTCAAATGAGGAGCCGAAACGTTCGTCATATGTAAATATACGCCTAAACTTTATTGCGCTCCACGTTCCGCGCTGACTCGCATCGCCGTTTTTAATGTTGACATTTTCACGAGTCTCAATACATTATTGATTTTACGCAGGCTGAAAAATGCGTTTTCTTACTAATTATTTTTCGTATATTACTCAAGTATTTGGGCCTTATGCCACCCTTCTTCTTAAGAATTGGATTAAATTCAATAAGTGTTGTATAAAGAGTACGCACAGAAGGGAATTTTTAAGATTTTGTTTAACGCATAACATCATTCCCGCACATCTTAAACATATTAAGAATGGTAATTTATTTTTTCACGATTCTAGAATTGCCGCCAAATTTAATCTTAATATCCGTTCCTTTGTTCGGAAAATACTACGCTTAGAGTTAAATGATACTTGTCGACAAATCGAATATCTCCGCACACAAATTTTCCGGACAGTGCGCAGTGTTTCTCAATGTTTACCTTTCCATACTTATAACTCATTTTTCCTTAGACAAAACAGATCCTTACTTCGTTTCGAGTCCTCCAATCATAACTCTATTACCAGGAAAATGTCATGGTTACTCGACAAACAGATGAAAGAAAAAATTAAGCAGATTAAACCGGTTCATTATTTTTACGCAGACTCCACTTCAATTCGCAATTTCTCTCAAATTAACCACACAATTAATAATCAAACTACCAATAATATCTCCACTTTTTCTTCCGTACCTTTACCTTACAATGCACAACCTCATGAGATCTTTCTCTCTCCTCATTCCTTTCCTAACACTACAACACAGTCCTCCCTTAATTCCATAAGAAATAATTGGTTTGTTAATCTTTCTTCCACCGATTTCCCTCCTGACATTATACATCTTTTACAGTTGGGCGACAATTTTTCACTTCCTTATCATAATAAACAAAAAATTTTATTTGAGTTCATTAAAAGCATAGAAAATAATATCAAATGCCTTCCTGCTTCCACACAAACATATATTAGAAATCGCTCTATCCCCATCATCAATGAGATAAACTCAGTCTCTAGTTTTTCTTCTTCCTACTTAGACAAAGTCATTTGCAATAAACTCTCACGAACCAAAGTCTTTCTCCATAACAATCCTGACATTCTTCTTACCAGAGCTGACAAAGGAAACATAACTGTTGCCATGAACTCTTCCGATTACATAAATAAGATGGAATTACTACTTTCAGATACGGATACTTACACTAGAATCAAAAAAGATCCCATCCTCTCTCTTACGAGAAATACGAGAACATTGCTTACTAGATGGAAGAATTTGAAATACATCACCCCCGCTACTTATAAGTTTCTCTATGTTAGCGATGGAGTACTTCCGAGAGCCTATGGACTTCCTAAGATTCACAAACAAAACCATCCGTTAAGAATAATAGTTTCGTCAATTGATGGACCTTTACATAACTTAGCCAGATTTTTACACAACATAATTTCTTCTAGTATTCCTAAAGCCAGTAGCCACATTAAAGACAGTTTTCAACTTGTTAATTGTTTGAACGGTTCATCTTTGGATGACAATTATATTCTTGTTTCCCTTGACGTGATTTCACTTTTTACTAACGTCCCTACTGATCTAGCGATAGACAGTATTTGCAACAGATGGGAACATATCTCAAAAAATTGCGATATTCCCAAGGATGAATTCGTTCTCGCGGTACGACTTATTCTGGATTCTACGTTTTTCAGATTTCACAATAATATTTATAAACAGAATTTTGGTTCTCCCATGGGCTCTCCTTTGTCTCCCGATCTTGCCGACTTAGTTTTACAGGATATTGAGACGAGGGCTATTAGAATTCTTAGTTTCTCCCTACCGTTCTTTTATAGATACGTGGATGACATCGCGATGGCCATTCCTTCCGATATGGCTGATTTTACTTTACAAACTTTCAATTCTTTCCATCCACGTTTGCAGTTTACCATAGAGGTCGGTAACAGCAAACTCAATTTTTTAGATACCACCATTATCAACAACAATGGTCTTATCGAATTTGATTGGTATCATAAGCCCACCTTTTCGAGGCGTTATTTGAACTTTAATTCTTGTCACCCCTCGTCTCAAAAGCGTGGTACCATCATGGGACTTATCGACCGAGCCTTTTTGCTTTCTCATCCAAGGTTTCACGAAAAAAATCTGAGATTTGTGGTTGGCATCCTTTTGAACAATGATTATCCTCTTGACCTCATTTTCAACACAATTCATGAACGTCTAAAAAGTCTCTTTTTTCAAACAAACAAAAAAACAAATTTCGAATGATACTTTAGACGACGCCGCTTTTAAAAAATGGTTTACCATTCCTTATTTTCCGTCACTTTCTATCAAATTTAAAAATATTTTCAGGCAATCAGACACTCATTTATCATACTACAGTATTAATAAACTAACAAATTTATCAAAGTTCAGAAGGATGCCCTTCCGCGTTTCTCAACGAGTAATGTGGTCTACAGGATTTGTTGCCGGGATTGTGACGCATCATATGTGGGACAAACTGGTAGACAATTAAAAACCAGAATATCCGAACATCGACTCCACATCAATAGAAATAGTTCCTCCCACTCTGTGATTACTGATCATAGAACTCAAAATAATCACGACTTTAATTGGGATAACGTTGAGATCTTGGATCACGAAAGATTTTATCATAAGCGACTCGTTTCGGAGGTTCTATACATTAGCCAACAACGCCTCGGCTTAAACCTCCAATCGGATACCGATTTTCTGCACCACGCTTACTTGCCTATCGTAAGCAATATTTAGCTTTCGGTTTCCTTCCTTGGCCGTATACATTGTTTACGATAACGGCTCCGATCTACATACATTGCGACCTTCTTTCATTTCGACTCTAACGTTACGTTGACTGCAATGTTCTTACTTTATCTCCGAGATGTGCTACTCTCCGGTTTTATATTGTATTGCTGCGACTTTTTTATTTTGTACTTGTCTCGACTACTGCGGAGCTTAAGGTGAGCTTTCTCCTTTTTCCTTTCTATAACGATAAACTTATAGTTTTTTCGATTTTAGTGGAATGTCCACCGCAACTGCGTTTATTTGCTCGGTTGCCATGACATCTCTCCAGGAAGGGAGTTTGCTGCTTCGATCTCCGCAGGAATAGTTTTATTTTATTAATAAACGCTGAAGATGGCTCAAATGAGGAGCCGAAACGTTCGTCATATGTAAATACACGCCTAAACTTTATTGCGCTCCACGTTCCGCGCTGACTCGCATCGCCGTTTTTAATGTTGACATTTTCACGAGTCTCAATACATTATTGAATAACGTTAAACTTTGCGTGTTCTTTTAATCTTATTTTAAGAATATATTTTTATTTTTTAAGTAAGAAAAATGTTCTTCTTTTCTATGTTATATCTTGATCACTAAAAGACGTAAATGAGAGACGAAGTAAATGATTCTAGCTGTTCTAGGTATCAGAAACGTAAAAACCAAAAACTTTCTTATTTATAATAAGTGATGGCTATCGTCTGAACTAGAATAAACATTGTTTATTAGTTTTTTCTTTTAATAAAATACTAATAAAATTTTGAAAAAAGTTATAATATTTTAAATAAAAAAGCCGCTCAGAATGGAAATATTGATTTGTTTTAGTTCAGACGATAGCCGCACTTCTCCTGCAGAATAAGAAAATTTTAGCTTTTTGCATTTCAGATACCAAGAACAGCTAGAATTATTTACACCGTCTGTCATTTATAGTGACCAGGATATAACATAGAAAAGAAGAGCATTTTTGTTACTTAAAAAATAAAAATAAAATTTTAAAATAAGGTGAAGAGAACATGCAGAGTTTAACGTTAATCACTTTCTTCGTTTCACTATAAAAAATTCCTGAAAAATATCTATTTTAAAGATCTTTTAAATCAGAATACCCCCGTTAAAAATTTTTTACATTCTCTTCCTGACGGAAGAGATTTTACTACTTCTCAATATAAATATAAATTTATCTTGTCGTGGTTTCATTCGATTATTCCGGCGTTTTTATATTTGTGATTCAATTTAGATTATTGTTTATTTTGTTTATATTATTAGGAGATTGTTTAATGTTTTAGCCTTAGACTAATGTTTAATGTTTTAGTATGTTAACTTAAACATTATCATGTTTTGATATTTATCTTCTTCTTTTATATTTATAGTAATCCGTTCCGAAGAAGACTAATTATAAGTACAGTCGAAATGTTATCCATGTGTATTGTTTATTTAATAAAGTGTTTTTATTTTTATCCAATATCTTTCTGTTGTTGCTCGTAATTTAGCCGCTTGAACATGCATAGGTTAAATAAATTTAATAAGAGTAAAAGGAACATTATAAACTACTTTTTTTTTCTCAATAGTTAATAATATAATTATTAGCATGCATTTAAATATTAAATTTAAATATTATTATGCTAAAGTAAAGGTTTTTAATGTAAGACTTTTTTAGATAGAAAAGCATATGTATAGAACGGTGATTTCTATACATTACATTTACGAATTTTAGTTTTTATGTTTATAAATATTTATTTAATTAATTATGTTTGCAATCTTTATATATTTATAAGTTTCAAATAGATATACATACATACAATATATATAGAATATATATATATATATATAGATATATATATATATATATAGTATATATATATATATATATATATATATATATATATATATATATTATTTATTTATAAATATAAAAATTAAAATTTGTAAATATAAACGCAAATGTAACGTATAGCGCATCGTCGATTTGCTAACTCGAGACTCGGCACTCGGCGAGGCGAGACACGAGATGCGATACCCGAAATGCGTGGCATCGTGGTATAGCCGGCGCGTGCTAAGCATCTACGTCACAGCTCAAGAGAGAAGGAGACAGCAGATCGTATGTCTGCCTTTCTCTCCTCGCTCGAAGCTTGCCGAGTGCCGAGCGTATACGGACAGAGAAGGGGTTTGCGCGACCAGTATATCCCCTCCATCTGAGTAGTTCGGACACGAACCGTAGCACGGATACGAACTCATGTATCGTTACCGAGCGTAACGACATAGTTGACGTCCACTTTCTCAGAGGGAAGATTAGGACAGGCGTCCCCCGAGGCCGCTCTCAGGTTTCTCTCTGGCAGGAGCCATATGAATGGCTACGAGTTTCCCCCCGCTTTTGTAGATGGCGCTAAAACTTGGCGTCCGCGTTTAGTATGGTAGCTTGGAGTCCCTGAATCAGAGCAAGAAGAAGGAAACGATATTGTCTTTATCACTCGCTCGGCGCGCCGCAGCCGCAGTGTTGCTAATACCGGACTCATTGTCAGTAGCATGCGATAGCATGTAGATTGTCGAGAGGTTATGACTAAATGGTTGTTGTGCCTCATTGTGCATCACTGACGAACGCACGCACGTAGAATGTGTTAGGAGTTAAAGAGTGATTGTGAAGTAAAAAGTGTAAGAATATGTACGCAAAAGGAAAACGGCAGCGATGTGATCGTTTGTCAGCTGAGATGCTACACTCGCTACGACACAGCAAGCGAACAAGCTACGACGCTACGAGTATAACAGCGAAAAAACACAACAGTGTTATAACACATAAGAACGTGTTACATTATGAAAAAGGCTTGGTTAATTTTAATTAAGTGCCATAAGCTAGTTAGATTTAATTAGTTTCAAAGGCGTTAATCGTGAGCTGGCTAATTTTAATTAAGTGTTAGAGGCGGTAATCGTGAGCTGACTAATTTTAATTAATTGTAAGTATCAGAGGCGTTAATCGTGAGCTGACTAAAATGTCAGAAGCATTAATCGTGAGCTGGCTAATTTTAATTGAATGTCAGAGGCGTTTATCGTGAGCTGATTGCTGTTAATAAAATACCAGAGGCGATCGTGACCTGATTAATTTTAATTATGTATCGGAGATATTTATCGTGAGTTGACTACTGTTAATAAAATGCCAGAGGAGTTAATCGTGAGGTGGCTAATCTTAATTAAGTGTCAGCCTTACAATGTAGTCTTAGGAGGCAATTCTTGTAATGAAAAATATCCTAAGGATATGAAGACAAAAGACAATATTTTATGAAAATTATAGAGTAGCAATAAATTGCTATTTTTTTCCAAGGTGATAAAAACAACATACAATCTACTAAAGTACTTTTTAAAATAAGTACAATACAAAATCTATTATAACATTCAAAAGTTATCATTGAAATAAAACACGTCTCAATAGAAATTAGAAGCAGGACTTCCGTTTCCGGCGCGATCGTGAGTGACACGTGTGTGAGTGACTTGGTGAGAATCAGGCGAGGAGGCGTGTGAGAGGGTGTGTGAGAGGTCAGCGAGTGGGTGAGAAAGAGAGGTGGAGGAGCGAGAGAGTGTGTGTGGGTGGGCACAGGTCAAAGGGAGAGGATAGGATTAGATACAGTAAAGGAAAAGTAGAGTAGAGACAACGGACAGACAGGTAGGCATTAAATCAGAAGAGAGGGGCAAAGCATATAGGAAGGGACGTCACGGCGTCGCGCTATCGCGGCAACGCGCGTGGGGGCATAGGCTAGTATAGACACAGAAGGGAAACTCACGGAGGCATAGATAACGTGAGAGATATAGCCGAGAGAAAATGATGGAGGAAAAAGGAAAAGCGGCAAAAGTGAAGGAATTAGAGGGGGAAGAGCAGGAGAGAGGAAGAAAAGAGAGAATAGGAAGTACAGGAAATGTAGATTTGATAAAGAGAAAGAGAGAGGAGATAGAGTCGGAAAAATGGGCCTTCAACAGGAGCAAGAAGGTGCAAAGATCACCGCAAAAAGAAGGCAAGGAAATTACAGGAGATGAAAGAAGCTGGATAGAGAAGATCAAGAATGAGGTGAAAGCGGAGATGAGAGAAGGAATAAAAGAGATGATAGAGATAATGAGAAAACAGGAAAGGGAAATTAGACAGGAGGTGGAAGATCTAAGAAGAATCATGGAAGAAAAAGAAAAAAATGGAAGAAGGAGAAAGAGGAGATGGAAGAGAGAATAAGAGAAATGGAGAAGACGGTAATGAAAAGGAAAGAGGAGGGAATAGGAAAAGAAGAAGACACAGGAGAGAAGGGTCTGGAGAGAAAGCTAAAAGAAATTGATAAGAAATTAGAGATGAGAGAGAGAGAGGAAAGAAGAAAAAACATAGTTATAAGAGGAACAAAAGGAAAGAGGAACGAAATAGAAAAAGAGGTGAAAGAAATTCTAAAGGAGGTAGAAATAGAGGCGGAAGTGAGCTGTAAGAAGGTCATTGAAGATGGCAGAGAGGGAGGTATAAGGATGACAGTAATATGTCTACAAGGATTTAAACAGAAAAGGAAGGTCATGATAGAGAGAAGAAGACTGAGAGAAAAAGGGATAAAAATAGATGATGACCTGACGTGGAAGGAGAGAAAGATGAGATGGAAATTAGAAGACATTGCAAGACAGGAGAGAGGAAATGGGAAGAGAGTATGGGTAGGACATGAAAAAATACAAATAGAAGGAAAATGGTGGAAATGGGAGGAGGATGAAGAGATATTGCGAGACAATGAAGGAACAGTGTGGAAGAAGAAGGGGGAAGAATAAGAGAAGCGGAGGATGGAGGCAATCAAGAAGAGGAAGAAGAGGAGGACAAAGAGGGTAAAGAGGAGGATGAAGAAGAGAATGTAGGAGGAAAAGACAGAGAGGAGGATAAGGGAAAAAGAGAAAAGGAAAGACAGGAGGGAGGAGGAGATTTGGAAGGTAGCCTTCTGGAACGTGGCGGGCATAGCAAACAAGGATAAAGAGTTCTGGGAAGGGATAAAGGAATGGGACGTAGTGATAATGATGGAGACATGGCTGGATGAGAGGGGATGGGAGAGGATGAAGGAGAAGATCCCAAGCGAATATAGATGGAGAGTGCAGATAGCGACCAGGAAGAACAAAAAAGGAAGGGCGAGCGGAGGCATGTTATTAGGAATACGGAAGAGAAAAGAAGAGATAAATGAAGAAAGAAGGGTGGAGGAAGAGGAAGGAAAAATCGACTGTAAGATAAGAATAGGGGAAGAAGTATGGAGAATAATAGGATTATATGTAAATAATATATATAGACAGGAAACTAGAAGGCTTGAAGGATAGGACAGAAGAGGGAGAGAAGGGAGTAAGAACTATAATAGGTAGAGACTTTAATGCCAGAACGGGCGAGGAAGGAGGTTGGGAGGAAGAGGATGAGAGAAGAATGGAAGGAGGAGGGAGAAGATCAAAAGACAAGAAAATAAATGGAGACGGAAGAAGGCTACTGGAATTCATAGAGGAAAGAGGTTAGATGATATTAAATGGAGGCGTGAAAGGAGACGAAGAAGGTGAATTTACGTACACGGGAGGGAGAGGTGAGATAGTTATAGACTATGTTATAGGAGAGGAAGAGGTTAGAGAGAAAGTGGAAAGATTGGAAGTAGGAGAAAGAGTAGATTCAGACCATCATCCATTAATCGTATGGATAAAAGGCAGGGTCAAAAGGGAGGAAAGAAGAAAGGGAGGTGGAGGATTAAGAAGAAGGGGGTATGGAATGAGGAAGGAAGAAAAGAATTTAAGGAGAAGTTAGGACAGATAGAAAGAGGAAAAACGGAACTACAAGAGGAGTTGGAGTTGGGAATGGATAAGGTGAGGAAGGCAATAAAAGAAAATGAGGAGGAAAGAGGTGAGGAAAGAAAGGATAAAAAGGGATGGTGGGATAAAGAATGTAGGGAGAAAAAGAGGGAAGTGAGGAAAGAACTAAGGAAATGGAGGAGAGGAAGTAAAGATGGCGAGGACTACAGAAGAGGAAGGATCAATACAGAGCGATGTGTGAAGTAAAGAGAAAAGAAGAGAGCGACAAGATGATAAGAGAGGTAGGAGAAGCAAGGATAGAGGCGAAAGTGTGGGGGCTAATAGGCAGAGTGAGGAGGAGAAGAAAGAGGGTAAATGAGGAGATAAAGATGGAAGAATGGAAGGAGTATTTCATGGAATTAATGGGGGGAGTGGATAACAGGGTGGCAATAGGAGACGGAGGGCACGTAAGACGAGGGGAAGATGAGATTGAATTGGTCGAAGTGAGAAATGCAATAAGGAAATTGAAGGATGGAAAAGCAATAGGTAGTGATGAGATACCAAATGAAGCGTGGAAGTACGGAGGAGAAGAAATGGAGAGATGGACCTGGGAAATATGTAAGAGAGTGTGGAGGGGGGAGGGATGGCCAGAGCAATGGAAAGAAGGAAAAATAGTTCCGATAATAAAAAAAAGGGGAAGGACGGGATGTGAAAGATTATAGAGGAGTAACTATCATGTCATCGACATATAAGATATATACAGCGATTTTGGCAGAGAGGCTAAGAGAGGAAGTGGAAACAAAGAATTTGATCCCGGGTAATCAGGCAGGATTTAGGAGGGGGATGGGGACAATGGACCAGATATATGCATTGAACTACCTGATAAACAGACAGCTGGGAAAGGATAAAGGGAAGATGACGGTGATGTTCATAGATCTGAAGGCGGCTTTCGACTCGGTGGACAGAGAGGTGCTAATTAAAGCCATGAGAGGAAGAGGAGTGAGAGAGGGACTTATAAACAGAGTGGAGGAAGTGTTGAGAGAAACGAGGAGCAAGGTGAGAGAGGGGAGGCAAAGTGGAGGAGTATTCTGGACGGCGAGGGGAGTGAGGCAGGGCTGCCCAATGAGTCCGCTGCTATTTAACTTGCTAATAGCGGACATGGAGGATTATATGAGGAAAGGAGGCTGGGGAGGAGTGAGACTGAGGGGAGAGAAGATTTATACGCTGATGTATGCAGACGACATAGCGCTAATGGCTGAGGAAGAACAAGATATGAGGTCAATGATTAGTAGATTGGAAGGGTATTTGGATGGGAAAGGATTAGTACTGAGCACAGAAAAAACAAAGTTAATGAGATTCAGGAAGGGGGGAGGCAGGCAGAAAAAGTTTGACTGGAGATGGAAAGGTTAAAAAATAGAGGAGGTAAAGGAATTCAAGTACCTAGGATACACGGTGAGGGAGAACGGGAAACAGGAGGCCCACATAAAGGAGAGAAGGAGAAAAGCGGCAATTGTGATGAGAGAAGTATAGGGGATAGGGAAAAGAATGTGGGGAAAGGATTGGAAGAGAAGAGTGTGGCTATTTGACACACTGACGGTGATGGGGTATGGAGCAGAGATCTGGGGATGGAGGGAATGGAGGGAGATTGAAGGCATACACGAGAGATACTTACGGTGGATATTCGGATTGAACTGGAGGACACCAGGATACATGGTTAGGGACGAGTTGGAGAGAGAGAAAATGAGAGGAAGAGCAAGCAAGAGAGCTTGGAACTTTGAAAGGAAACTGGAAGAGGGCAAAGGGGGGAAATCGCAAGAAAATGTTACGAAGAGATGAAAAAAGGTGGAAGAAAGGAAAGATAATAGGAAGGTGGGAGCAGGAAAGAAAAGATTATATGGAGAAAGTTGGGGTGGAAGTGGGAGAGGAAGAAGGGTTGGAGTATGAAAGCTTAGAGGAGAAAGAAAGGCAGATACAAAAACAGGAAAGACTAGAAAAAATCGGAGAGTCAAAATACAACAAATGGTATAGAGTAGGATAGAGGGAATTCCAAGATACCTGGAAAAGGGGTGGGCGGAAGAGAGATGGAGTAGGGTCATAAAGTTTAGACTAGGCAATGAAGTAAGGGAAGGATTGTATTGGGAGGAAGAACAAAAGAAAAGATGTAGGGTATGTGAGAGGGAGGAGGAATCATGGGAACATGTTTGGGAGAGATGTGCGAGATGGGGGGACTGGGGAGGGGAAGGATGGCAGGGGATGGTGGGAAGGATGCTGGGGGAGGAGAGAGAAGGGGAGGAATGGATGAAGGCAATAGAGGAGCTGAGAAGGGGACGGGAGAAGGATGAAAGAGATGAATGAGAGGAGAAAGGAAGTGAGAAGGATGAATGAGATAAAATTGTAAGGAAACGGAAGTCCAGGTAGAATAAGATAGTTTTAAGATAGTTTTAAGTATAGCAATAAGTTAGTTATAAGAGCGTACGGAAGGACAGGGCAAGGCGAGCGTTGCGAGCGTGTGTGTGTGTACAAAATAGGCAGGCTTAGGATAAGGAGAGTTGTAAATAATTGTGAAGGGTTGGGAACGTCCCTCAAAAAACGCCCTTTCAACCCATACGGGAATAAAGTATGTTCTAACCTAGAAATTAGAAGCATCCATTCTGCCTTCTAATAAAAATTAGAAGCGTCTATTCCGACGATACTGATAATTACAAATGTATCATTTGTAAATTAAAATTGGAGAGACGGAAAAAGTATTGGTTGCGTTCTCATGGAGCATTGGAGGGGTCCATTCTATATTCTCAATATTCAAAATCACATAATATTAATTTTGTAATATTGTTTTTGTCTACTTGAGAATTAAAATAAATAAATATTTCATAAAACACTCACCCACCTACAGACACACACACGCATGCACGTGAGAGGCAAGGGGACTCACGTAAATCAAGCACCCCAAGCGTGAGAGGCAAGGGGACTCACGTAAATCAAGCACCCCAAGCGTGAGAGGCAAGGGGACTCACGTAAATCAAGCACCCCAAGCGTGAGAGGCAAGGGGACTCACATAAATCAAGCACTCCAAAGGGATGAAAGCCCCGCCACGTCCACGTCGTTTATCCTGGGTAATGTTAAGCACGGGAAAATGCGTCAGTCGGTCTGGAGCTGGTTGACCATCAAACAGAATCAGTCCAACGCACAACCGGTGTTTCTAATTCTAGCTATATCTCAGAAACGAATAATCATACCGAAACGAAACACAAGGCATTTTAAAGCTAAAAGTTGGTACTTTCGCGTGGCATTAATGAAATTGAGGAAAAAAATTTGCTGCCGTGCTACAACGTCACAAAAACCATCAAAAATGCCGTTTTTACAACTTTGAGGCCATTTTTCTCAAAATTGTGACGTGCTAGCCGAATTTGGATAACGGATTCGTGTTCAGCAGGCAAAAATACATCGAAAATGTTAGGCTGTGTGTATGAAAATCCTTAGATTAGCACTCAGGTGCAATACGAGTTACCACAACATATTATCTAGTTTCTTATCTTATATATTTGTATTCTTGGTAACCGCTCTTCCTGTAACATATAACATAATATAACACTTCCTTCTTCCGTTTCGAACACCGCAACCGACACGTTTTCTTTCTCTGTGCCTTCCCAATTTTAACAGGTTATGGGCCCAGGCTTTAACTTCGAAGAACAGATTCGAGAACGTCCCGATTGTGAAGGACGTCGTTGTGCATAGATACGGTCGTGCGTAATTCTCAGTGAATCGGTCGCGCGCGACATAACCAAGTCGAGCCACGTGCAAAGGACCAGACAAACGTGTGTGCACAGTTAGTTCTCGAAACGACAACGAACAGTCAAAATGTCGGAAAGCGGGCACGCCATTCCATCAATCGAAAAGCTAAAAGGACGTGAAAATTATCCTTTGTGGAAATTCGCGATGACGGCGCTCCTCGAGCATGAGGACTTATGGAAATGCATTGAAGGAACGGAAACGGACGCCCGTAAGCTCGCAAGGGCGAAAGCGAAGTTAGTATTGTGTATCGATCCGATTAATTATTTATTCGCACATACAATCCGCAACCACAAGGAAGTGTGGGAGAAGTTACAAGCGGCCTTTGAAGATTAACTAGACGGGTAAGCTTACTTCGGACCCTGGCAACGACTCAGATGGAGAAATGCAACTCAGTGGACGAATATGTGAATGAAATAATCACCATAGCCCACAAATTGAATGGACTTGGTTTTCGAGTGTCCGATGAGTGGATAGGCACATTGCTGTTAGCGGGCCTGCCATACGAGTACCGGCCTATGATAATGGGCATAGAAAGCTCGGGCGTGCCAATTACAGCGGACTCCATAAAGACAAAAATTCTACAAGATGTAAAGGACACGAAAACCGGCAAAGGCACTAATCATCAAACTGCGTTTCTTTCACACGGTAAGAAGAGAGGCCTCCGTTGTTACAAATGCAACAAGCTCGGCCATATATCAACTTAGTGCAAAAGCAAGCCGAAAAAGGAAGCACCCGAGGATCTACGAAAAACCGACAAGGCCGACAAAACAAAACTTCCAAATAAAGAGAAAGCCTTTATTACTTTTTTGAATTCTTCAAAGAAGATTACGGACGGACGATGGTACGTAGATTCTTGCGCATCAAGTCATGTAAATAACCAAGAAAATTGTTTGCAGAATAAAAGGAAATGTACCGATACGAGTATTTTAGTGGCAAACAATAGCGCGGTAAATGTCGAATCTACAGGTGATGTCACCATCCCTGTATTGACAGGAAGAGGCGTAGAAGAGATTACTGCAAAGGAAGTAATGTACGTTCCCGGAAGTGCGGCGAATTTACTGTCAGTAAGTGAAATGGTAAACAAAGGATTATCAGTAATATTCACCCCACATGAAGCTTATATTCAAGATGAGGACGGAGACAGATTAGCCACAATGTCACTTGAACAAGGTATCTATAAGATAGATATGCCGAAGAAGAGGATATATTTTGCGACTAAAGGAACAAGTGCAGAGATTTGGCACAAGCGCCTCGGCCATTTAAATTACGACAGCATCATAGCACTTAGCAGCCAATCAACTACAGGTGTAAAACTCCAGAGTAAGGAAATACCAGAATGCATCCCGTGTATCAAAGGTAAACAGCAACGCAAACCATTTCCCTCTAGCAAAAGACGAGCCAGTCGCCCATTGGAATTAGTCCATTCGGACGTGTGCGGACCGATAGAGACGAAGTCTATCGGAGGGTCAAGATACTTCCTTACGTTTATCGACGACTACAACAGAAAGGTATTTGAATACTTCCTTGAAGAGAAGAGTCAAGTCAAAGAGTCTTTCATGGATTTTAAGAACTTCATGGAAAGCTATACAGGATATAAAATAACAACGCTTAGAACAGACAATGGTCTGGAATACGTAAATAAAGATTTGAAAGATCTGCTGAGAAGGTCTGGTATAAGACACCAATTAACTATAAGGTATACACCAGAGCAGAATGGTGTAGCCGAGCGGGAAAACAGAACCATTATAGAGAGAGAGAGAGCAAAGAGCATGATGTTTGGAGCAGAACTCCCGAAACGATATTGGACTGAAGCGGTCGCAACGGCAGTCTACTTACTGAACAGATCGCCAAACTCCAGTGTTAAACACAAGATGCCAGAAGAGCTATGGACAGGAGAGAAGCAAGATCTGAGCCATTTAAGGATATTTGGTTGCAGAGCTTTCGCGCATGTACCCAAGGAGCTGAGGAAGAAACTGGATTCCAGGAAAAGGAAAAGAAAAGAATATATATTTGTAGGGTACTGCGAGAACTCCAAGGGATATCGACTGATGGATCCCGAGACAAACAAAATAATGAGAAGCCGTGATGTGACATTCCTAGAAAATTACAAAGAGAATGGTACGCAGGATTCTGACTTTGTCCAGTTTCAGGTATCTGAAGAGACAGACGAAGAGAGGGCAGATGACGATAACGAGGAAACAAACGAGAGCCCTGACGTGGATACAGAAACGCTTTCGGATTACTCAGGCTGTATAGCAGAGGAACCGGATCCACAACCAATAATCGAACCAATGCCTCGCAGATCAGCACGCACGCCTAAACCAATAAGGAAAGACGACTACTGCATGTACTACACTACAAATTACACTTTGGATGATCCGGAAACAGTCACAGAAGCACTGGCGTCACCGGAAAAAGACATGTTGATGGAAGTGATGAAACAAGAGTACGAATCGCTGGTAAAAAATGACACATGGACTGTTGTGGACTTGCCACAAGGTCAGAGAGTACTCGACACGAAGTGGGTGTTTAAACGAAAGCAAGATTCTTTTGGAAGGACTCAACGCTACAGAGCAAGGCTAGTCGTAAGAGGATGCGCACAAGTGGAAGGCATCGATTATCAGGAGACTTAATCGCCCGTAGTACGATATGCGTCTATTAGATTTTTATGTGCCCTGGCGGCCAAACACGACTTGCACATTAGTCAGATGGATGTCACTGCAGCCTACCTTCACGGTTACATTAAAGAGGATATATATGTACGACCACCGAAGGAATTCAGGAAGCCAGGTGAAGAAGACAAAGTATGGAAATTGAAGAAATCCATTTACGACCTTAAGGTTGTATGACCCGTAAGATCTCTGCCAAAAGTTTAAGAAACGTAACATAAAGCTAATTAACATATTTAAGAAGATATTCTTTACTGGAAAGTAATATTTACATTAATATTTTATTAAAATAACGGTTGCCTGTGTTTTTAAGAGCTATAGAGACATTTTTATGCATATTTTCTCGTATGTAAACTTTCACTTTTAATGGTTTTTAGAAAGACTGTACCTGACTTGCAACTGAAATCAACACAAACGAAAATCTGAAAGTGTAAAAATCTTTAAAAAGTAACAAAACATAGTAATTACTGTTTAAAAATACTAATGAAATTATATTACGTTATTTATTTACGTCATTTATTAATAAATTAAACACAATAGCTCTCATAAAAAAGTATTTTGATCGCGGCAACGTCGGATTTTCTGTAAGTTGGTAGCATTGATATCTCACTCGACATCAGCTGCGTGAACGCGAAGTGTGCTCCGAGCACGTGTAATATACAAACGCATCCTTTGAGGTTAGTTTTCGCTTGCGCTACGAAAATGCCGAAAGTAAAACGTTACATGTGGAAAGGAAACGTTACACGTATAAAATATTAATGTTATTTATTTAATTTGTGAAAGATTTCATATTTATTATATGTGTTGATAATCTGTCATTTTAAATGCAGTTATATAATAAACGAAAGGTTTACATATAAATTAATAATCGATAGTTATAACATTATTTATGACATTTTGATATTAATTATATTTTGATACACAGGAGGCTCTATTGAAAAAAGTAACGGACCTCTCTCTCTCTCTCTCTCTCTCTCTCTCTCTGTAGTGTTTGTTATCCTTTACGGAGAGTGACGGAGAGAGAGGTTCTAATGTGACGTCATAGTGCGCTGTTGCCGGATCTCCGTACTTACGAGTTCAGCGAGACCAAGCGAGACTGTTCTCTGTTTGCTTTTTATTCAATATTTCAGAAAATATCCTCGAAGTCTTAATTTTTTTTGTTCTAATTTGTTTGTAAGATGTTTATTAATATTTCTGCAAAGTTTTGAAAGTATGCCATATTTTCTTCGATATTAATTTCTCAAATAAAGATGAAAAAATAGTGAAACTTGATGAATTCCCATAAGAGCCCATGTTAAATTCAAATTGTTATAACTTTTGAACGGGCCTCGCAAACTTGTTCAAACTTGGCACAATGCTTTATTATTATAATACTCATCACCTGACAAAGTTTGAAGAATTTGGCATTTTTTCTTCTAAGGGGTCATACAACCTTAAACAAAGTGGACGGGCCTGGAACGAGAGCCTAAACGACGCACTAACAAAATTGGGTTTCGAGAGATCACAAGCTGACTGTTGTATATACTTTAAAAGAGACAAGGACGATCTAACGATTATAGGAGTTTACGTTGACGACTTGTTTATCCTGAGTAATAACGCACAAAAACTGTCGACGTTGAAGAGAGATTTGTCGAAAAATGAAATGAAAGATCTCGGCGAGCCTAAACAATTGCTCGGACTAAATATTTCAAGAGACCGGACAAGAGGCAAGATCTGGTTAGACCAAAGCACCTACATCAGGAAGATTATCAAGAAACATGGCATGGAAAACTGCAAGCTGATGACAACACCATATGATCCAAGCAATAAATTGAGTCGTAACATGATGCCACAAAATAAAGAAGAAGAGAACGAGATGAAAGGAGTACCGTATCGAGAAGTAGTGGGGAGCCTGTTGTATGTCAGCCAAGGAACTAGGCCTGACATAGCATACGCGGTAAGTTCAGTAAGCCGTTACATGCAGAATCCAGGCAAGAACCACTGGATAGCAGTGAAGCGCATACTCCGGTACCTGAAAGGAACGTTGGACTACAAGTTGGAGTTTAGCAAGGACCAGATTGAAGAGACTGCAAGCTTCACAGGCTATTGTGACGCAGATTGGGCCAACGAAAGCGACACCCGTCGCTCGGTCACGGGTAATATTTTTTTGTTCCAAGGCGGACCCATTACGTGGCAGAGCAAGCTGCAGAGTACGGTAGCTCTGTCAACAACCGAAGCAGAATACATGGCATTATCCGCTAGCTGCCAAGAGGAGATGTAGCTTCGAGCATTAGCCAGAGACCTGCAACCTTCACTTGTATCATCCCCCACAAAGCTGTATAATGACAACATCGGAGCAATTGACCTGGTGAAAAATGGTGGATACAGGCCTCGGACCAAGCACATCGATATACGTCATCACTTTATCCGAGAAAAGACTGAAAGTGGTGACATCAGCGTCGATCATCTATCCACAACCGAGATGATAGCTGACGCTTTAACTAAAGGACTGTACGCGCCCAAATTTAAAAACTGTATTACTCGCATAGGATTAAAAGAAGATTGTTAAGATTATTCGTACATGCGAGGGTGTTAGGCTGTGTATACGAAAATCCCAAGATTAGCACTCAGGTGCAATACGAGTTACCACAACATATTATCTAGTTTCTTATCTTATATATTTGTATTCTTGGTAACCGCTCTTCCTGTAACATATAACATAATATAACACTTCCTTCTTCCGTTTCGAACACCGCAACCGACACGTTTTCTTTCTCTGTGCCTTCCCAATTTTAACAGAAAATGACTATTAACACTCATGTAATCGACAAAATTTAAAATTTGTTGCCTAATATTAACGCGCAGCTTTTTTCAGTCTTCTTCAAGTTGTCATTTTTTATGTAGACTATTCTCCGCGGTAGGGGCTATAAAGGGTCATCTACCAAACCAAAATATACCTGGATTTTTTATTTCAGATCAGTCAAACGGGCGCAATCGTGGGCACCGATGAAAATGCTGCCTCTTGCGTAGTGATGCATTCGAGCGAGACGAGACGAGAAAATACCGATACCGAGATTTAGTGTCGACAAAGACAAATAATTGAAAAAATTCTCTCGTCTCGACGGGCCGAGATTCTCGTTTTTCGATATTCTCGAATTTTATGTCGAGATGTTCGAGACTATCGTCTATCTCGTTTCATCTGTTCTTTCATAAAGAGATAGTTCATTTCACGTTATTTATGACAGTAACATGGATATGAAGAGAAGTAATAATGAAACAAATAATAATTCTTATTATAAAAAGCAACGACTCGCTGAAATATCACGTAAGATATAATTAATATCTTTATCAATTATATATTACATTATTATACTCATAACAATATTGCCAACATTAACATTATTATTACTTTCAACTCGCTTATAGAAAAGACGACAAATATGGAAAATGAAATTCAAAATGACAAGGATGACAGAGATTGTACGCCTGATCAAAGCAAATCCACAGATTATTGGACTGGCGATAAAAAAGTATTATTAGAAAAAGCATTTTTATTTGAAAAACGAGAAAATCAAGGTAAAATCGCAGTCTGTAAATTATGTACATCAGAGAAAAAAGAAGTGAAAATGAAAGACGGTAATACAAGTGGAATAAGAAAACATCTTTTAAATGCTCATTCGCAAATTTATGAACTTATATATGCTAATAATGGATCAAAATCAAAACTTACATCGGTAAGATATTTTTTCTCTTCTGAGAAAACTAATTTTTATTATATTAAAGCATAATTATTACATATAATAGTTTGGCTTCCTTATAGAGAATTCTTTTTAAGATTAAAAAAATGATGAGGAAGGAATGTGCGAATTTCTAATTTGCATACTTATTTTGCTTTCTTTACTTTTATAACCATCGCAATAAATTCAGAGAATAAACTCAGAGATTATAAAGCTAAACGATAAATAAAGTAACTTATTTTTAATGAAAAATAATAAATAAAGAAATAATTAAATAAAGAAATAATTAAATAAATAAATAAATAAATAAATAAGTAAATGTAATATATTATACGTATAGGTATCATTCACGCAAGAACGCTTCTCTGAGATGTTGGTTGATTGGGTTGCAAGAAAATATCTACCATTAAGTTTTTTTGAAGATGATGAAACTCAGAGATTATTCACATTTTTAAATAAACAAGCAGTTTTACCTGGCAGAAATAAACTTAAATCTAATGTTCAATCCCAATTTTATAAAAAACAAAAAGCGGTTATTACGATTTTATCAAAAAATCAATCGAAAGTTTCATTCACAATCGATGGATGGACATCAATTGCTAATCAATCTTATTATGGCATAACTGGTCATTTTATTGATAATGATTGGAATTTGAGATCATTAGTTATTGATTTTGTCCCATCAAATGGAAAACACACTGGCCAAGATATAGCAACACTTTTTTATGGAGTCCTAGAACAATTTGGATTGCGTAAAAAAATTCAAGGCATAACTGTCGATAATGCTGCCGCTAATACTACTTTTATGGAAGAACTCTCGCATTTAATGAATTCTGCAGATGGCGAAGTGTTCGATCCTATCAACCAACATTTTCGATGTATGGCGCACATAGCAAACTTAGGAATTCAAGACATGCTTCGTTTGTTAAAAAGTGGTATGCAAACTGAGAAAGACAATGATTCCTTTAATGAGATTGATGAGGATGAAATTGAGGAGGATAACGATAACGATGATGATAGCATTAATAAGAAATGTGTACTTCAGAATTTGCGTACTCTTTTTAAAAAATTAAAGTATTCAGAACAATTGCGAAATAAACTCAATGCTTGCTGCGAGACAACGAATGTCAAACCTATGGCACCGATTTTAGATGTGTCAACGAGGTGGAACTCAACTTTCGAAATGATAAAATCAGCAGTAAAAATGAAACAAGCTATTAATCTACTTTGCGAAAATAATACAAATATTCAACATCTTTCTATTACAGAAAATGATTGGCAGATATTATGTGCAGTTTTTAAACACCTTCGTATATTTAAACAATTGTCTGACGTTCTTAGTGGTGAAAAGTATGTGACACTACCACTAGCTGTGCTGACATTTAATCTTTTACTTGACAAAATTGAACAAGTCATTGGAGACATGAATCAAAAACATGATCAATCAGACATAGAATATAATATCCAAACAGCACTTGTTGCTGCTCGCGATAAGCTTGTTAAACATTATCGAAAAATGAATTACATTTACTGTGCAGTATTAATTTTAGATCCGAGGCATAAAGTAGAAACGTTTAAGTACACCGATTGGGGAAGAGAAATGGAACAAATGTCATTGAAAACATTTGAAAATATTTACAAAGACCACTACTACAACCCAGAAATTAATATACTTAACTTATTGCAGGATGAAGAAGAGAGTAACACATCTGACGATGATTATATTAATGTAAATAGATTATTTAAAAAAGGGACTAGCATTAATCTTACAAGAAATATTGCATATTATCGTAATAATCTTTGGAAGCAAGAAATAAATCATTATTTATCTGCTGAACGAGCTGATGCAAAGGAAGATATTCTACAGTGGTGGCATCAACATGAAAAAGTATATCCGACACTGTCTCGAATGGCTAGGGATTTCTTAGCAACACCCGCTACGTCTGTTCCTGCCGAACGATTATTTTCAAGAGCCGCTCTTATTATCCGTAAACACCGTAACAAACTCACAAAAGAATCCGCCAGATGGTTGTTATGTTTAAACTCGTGGATAACATGTGATTTAGCAAGTTATATACATAATTTCATGGAATAATTTCAAAACAGTATAATATGTTCTACAATAAATATTAGTTTCATAATTATTTGTTTCATAATTAATTTTCTTAATTTCTAAAATGTTTTTAAATTAATTTTTGTCTTGAAATTTAATATCGAGAATAGTATTTATCTCGTTTTTCCGAGAAGAGACGAGAACGAGACGAGACGAGAAAAAACAAATGACAGATAATAATCTCGAAAATATTATCTTAACGAGACGAGAAATTCTGAGACGAGATTTCGAGATTCTCGTATCAAAATGCATCACTACTCTTGCGATCCAGCGCGCCAAGCGAGTACGACTCAACAAAAAATGTCTTATAAAAATTTATATAAGCATAAAAAATACCAATAAATATGTACGCAAAAGGATTTTTCAATCGGTTTTACTGTTTTGGCACGAAAAATTCATGAAAATTAATTTAAAAAATTCCGTTAAAACGGATCTCCCCCCTTAAATTAAATATTTTTTTAATAAGAAAAAAGGGATCTATCCCATTAATTTAAACGTTTTTTAAACATTTTTTTTCATTATTAAAAACGTTTTTTAAAAACGTTTAAAAAATATTTCTTTGCTACTTGGGACATTGCTTGAACTACTGCATTCATCGAAGATTGGATTCATTTTTGCCGCTTCTTCGAATTTATCTGAAAGAGCAGAGAACTCACACACCTACTTGTAGAAGAAAGAATGCTTAATATGAGATACTTTATATTAGGTATCTCATATTAGGAACTACACGAATCATAAAACGTTGAAGCTATGCGTGTAAAATATCTACGGTTATGACCAAACACCAAGGCACAATGGTTATACTTAATGTTAATAACACGTTAAACATGAATATCAAAACATTGCTATTAAATTGTATTGTTTACAAACCTTTAAGATAATACATTAGAAAATTTCGACGAGTGGCGTAAACCAACTCTTTGTATACGCAACCGCTCACGTGCGCTACGCAGCTGCATCCTTACGGAAAAAAACACTCAAATTTGAGTATAAACACTCAATATTTGAGTGTTAACACTCAAATTTGAGCGTTAATACTCAATTTTGGGTGTTTACTCTGAAATTTTGGTGTATGCACTCAAATCTTGAGTGTTTATACTCAAACATTAAGTGTGCAACCCAAAGATTGAGAGTTTATACTCAAATTGAGTGTATAGATTAAAAGATTGAGTGTGTATACTCAATGACTGAGTGTTCACACTTAAGTTTGAGTGTAAATGTAAATACTAAACATTTAAAAGTTTATTCTCGAGACTTGGGTATGACACTCAATATATAAATGTAAACCCTAAACCTTTAAGTGTTATTCTGGAGATTGAGTATTCTCAAGAGTCACTTGAATGTTAACTCTCATGATTGAATATTAACGCTGAAATGTTCAGTACGAACGTTTGCAAATATTTGAACACTGCTTAAAAATAATTTTAAGTAATATTGCGGTTGCATAATAAAATCTCTTCTTAAATTAAAAATATAGGTACTTTATGTACTTCTTTTTTAAGTAAACTGAAAATTAATAATGTCTTTTAACAGTAATATGTTTATTACAATGCTCCACAATAAATATTTGTACCAACAGATAAAAATATTAAAATATGTTGAAACGAAACATATTGATAAAAAAAACACTTAATGACATGAAAAATACTGAATAATAGATATGTCAGTAGGGGGAAGTAGGGATTTCGAACTCGGGTGCTCCGAGGGGGGAGCGGGGCGGGGGGGAACTCGAGGGCGAGGGGGTCTTAGGGAAGAGGGAGATCAGGGTTTCGGCGAGCGCGTTGGGACATGTTCTATAAACAAATGTCATCTCGCGTCGATGTTCGGCCGATAGTATTTATAAACAGATATCATTTCACACTTCAGATGCGAGCGAGCGCCTATGACAGGCAGCTATAATTTATTACCTGCGACTAGCATGACGCCGATGTCCTTTTCACTTTTCTTTCTAGGAAGAGTCATCAAGCGCGGGAGGGGGGGGGGGGCATTAGGGTATCGACGAACGTCGATGACAGAATTTATAAACGAATATCATCTCGCACTGCATATGTGAGCATCGATGGTCGACGTAGGTACTTGACCAAAAATTTCTAGATGATTCAACCATCGCGGTCTCTCCTCTTTATTTTTCTTTCTAGGAAGAGCCGCTTATCGGGGTTTCGTGGCGCCATTCGGTTATGGCGTCGCGTGTTACAAAGGCGATCGCCGATGACAGGCTGCTAGATTTTATAAACACCAGACAGCATAAGCGCAGCAACGCGACTCAATTTCTATGGGAGATATTGTTTCTCTGCAGTGCATGCACCATGCACTAAAACAGAAGAAACGATACGCGATGCTCTAGTTGGAACGAGAGAAAAAGACGATAGAAAAAGTATATAAGGAAGAATAAAGCGAGTCAAAATCACAGTCTGTGATTTGGAAGTCTACGCGTCGGTATGTCGATTGAAAAAAGTATAGCGGTTATTTTTTGCATTTTTGTGTCGAGTATTTAATACAGAGGAATATTTTTTACGATAAAGGAGATGACAATAATTTCGATATAGATGTAGACGAGGATCGCGCGTTAACGGACGACAGCATGGTGGAAGGAAATAAGGTGAGGCAATCCTCGTGACGAGTTTCGTTCTGTTCTGCGCAGCCCAGGCATGGTGGGGGATCCGCACAGTTTTCGCCATCTTTTTTCGCTAACACGTGGTTACGCAGTGTAGAGCATATGAGTGAAGCACGGCAAGCACGCATTGGTAAAAGTTGCGTGTTATTTGAAAAAAGTGTTACTATATTGTGATTGAATAATAAATGTGGATATATTGAAGGGTAATTCAATATTCAATTTCGAATGACGTCCCTATTCACTTTCATTGTTTTCTAATTTTTATAAATTTTTCCCATAAACAGGTAATTTAGAATAAAATATCAAGAGGGGATTCATCTTTGTAGGGCCAATTTTTAGTTTTTTTTTTTTTTAAGGTATTCTACATTTTTGGTATTGGATTTCGGAAAAATATTTATTCATCTTTCAATAATAACAATCAAGATTTTTTATTATTAAAAATTTTTAAAAATTGGTTGTGGAGGGAACCGTTGAGTGAAAACCCCCCCAAAAAACGCCGCCAGTTATAAAATTTCATCCTTTTTTTAACTACTTCATTGCTATAAATCACAATTTTCAATAAAACATCCTGATTTTAGTCAATGACATAGCCAAATAAATTCTGAAGTGATTAAAAAAAAAAAAAGGTAAATCGGTGAGTGATAATCGTTTTCTAATTAATTTCCTTCAATCAGCCTGATTCATTATCATTAATTGCAACTGGGTCAATAAAAAAAAGGAATAGTGGGGATTCAAACCCGAGTGTAAAATATACAAAGCAGAATACGTGCCACTACACCACTGACCATTTCTGAAACTATCTTTTGTGACATGATTTATATTCATTAGCAATACTTGTTGACTAGCATAGTTTCGATTTTATTCATCAATTACGAACGCTTATTACTCGTCGATAGTCTTTTTTTCCTAAGTTTGATTTATAATTTTTCCAAAATGACTTGTTTATCGGTAAAAAAATCTGTTTCCTCCAAAACTAATGCCATAGAAAAATATGGTTTCTTTATGGAAGCTCGTTTTCGTGATATTATTTCCATTCGTTATGAAAAATTAATAAATTTTCAGTAATTGTGACTTTGAGAGATTTTCCTATCCATGACTATGTTTCCATCGAGGGTTCAAATCGGGTCAGAGTCAGCCAGTTAGCCAATAGTTATGCTGGTTACAATTGCAATTAGGTTAATTTCGTTATAACCAGCATAACTATTGGCTAACTGGCTGACTCTGACCCGATTTGAACCCTCGATGGAAACATAGTCCATTCCTATTTGTTTGAATGACCGCTAGTAATGGCCGACAACTGTGCGGCGTTCTCTATTGGCTGTGAAACTCATGATGCGCATTGCCTCACCTTATTTCCTTCCACCATGGACGACAGTGATTACTTCAGCGATGAAGACGATGATCATAAAGAAGTCATCGATAAAATAGTGTCGCGTTCGGAAATCGTTGCACTAAATTTACGTACGAAACAGTGCGTAATATACTTTTAATATTTAACGGGTGGTGCACTTGCACTATGTCCTTCGTGCATGATAGCTGTATCGGACCTTGATATCGGGCACATGTACGCTGTCCGAAAACACTTCGTTGAGTTACGCGATACGATGCATTTCCGCGCCTGCTCAAAGTGTCGTGAAGCATTGTACATGACATTTCCATGCAACATGTGTCCAATTTGCACACAATAAGAAAAACATTATCGCGAGTGGGCACCTCTTAAAAGTTCATACTCGATTCATACTGAAGTTTTTCGTATCAAGTGGGCGGTATAAAGGAAACATTTTTTCAAAACAGTGAACAAAAATGGAGATGGACAATAATTTCGAGGCAATAATGGATGTAGATTCATCCGACGAGGATCGTCCGTTGTCACCGGACAGCATTTATAACAGCGACAAAGAAGTTATCAAGAAAATAGTGTCGCGTCCTGAATTTTTAGCGTTAGATGGACGTACGAAGTGTTGCGCCATTTATTTCTATTATATTTATATACGGTTCATATATCCTGTGTGCTTCGTGTATGATCGCTTTACCAGACACTGGTAAGCACATATATGCTTTTCGAAAGCATGTAACCGAGCCGTACGACGCAATAAATGGTCGATTTTGCAAAGATTGTAGTACTCCATTGTACCAAATATTGCCGTGCAACATGTGCCCGATTTGCATAAAGTGATTAAAAAAACATTATCGCGAGTGGGACATTATATAACGTGCGCAACATGGAATGGATAAGTGACCACTATCCTATTGGGATTTTCAGTCGTGACGTAGCCGTGACGTCACAAGGCCAAGATGGCTGGCCTATTCCTGAAAGTTGTACACAAACATACGGTCTGAGGTGGTTTATCGTGCTTTTTAAACGCGTGTGATAACAAAAATGTACCTAAAATATAAAAGAAATATGTGCATTTGCACAATGCACTCCTTCCTCAAGAAATTTCATGAAAGGAGAAAATTTGTTGTGCTGTGGACACTTATTAACGTGCGGGATAACCTCTGAAGATAATGACAAATAGTATTTAACTGCATATTGTCTTCAAATGTCAAATGTTAAAGGTGCACCTCACGAAATAAACACAGTAATAGAGAAATCAGGAAAAATATCGTGCGCAAAATGCAGTTGTAAAGCAGGGATGAGTGCAAAATGCAAACACACGGTTGCAGTTTTGCTATATTGTAATCAGTAAGTAGGGGAGACCGGGGCTAGACCGCTAGTTTTTTTTCGGTGCCGATTTTTAACAACAAAATAAATAATTTAAGTTAAAATTGGTATACCACTGTAAAGAGTGAACCTTTAGCTACAAAATTTATACAGGAAATTTTTATCTACGTCGCTTTGTTTAACCGGTATAGAGCAAAAACGACAACGGTGCAAAAATTGAAATCTCAAAAATGCCGGGGTTGAACCGTTATCCCCCCGGGGTAAATCCGTTACACTGCATTTTCAATACATATACGTACATCTAATCCTGAAAAATGATAGGATACATTTTAATAATTGTTTTTTAAGAGAAAAATAAAAATTTATTTCAAATTTTTATGCGAAACATTAAAAAATAATTGTTTTACCTATTCCATAAAACAATCAAGGCACGTGAATACAGATCCTGACAAGCGCACGCATGTGTTGTGTGCCCTACGCTCGCACGCAATGCACTGTTTCCCACATGCTCTGCTTGTCAACTTCTTTGAGCACACGCAGCACGTATTATCCAAGTCTTCGTCAGAATCCGACCGCTGCTGCTTCCTTGATTTCGATTTACGCCCACTGCTCGTCGAAGGCTGCGGTTCTGTTTGTGTGGCATTTTTTTGGGCCGGCCTCTTAATTGTTTTGCGGCTGCGGAAACGCTCATTTTATCTTTTTTCACCGCAAGAACTGCCTTCTTGAGTTGCTCCTTGTCGACGGGAGTCATTTTGCGACGATACGTGCGTACCATTTCCCTCCTATACAACTGACGCACGTGCAAGAGAAGACAGAATCACGCCGCTCGAGGGAAACCTAACCTGAAATCGCCGTGAGCTGAAGTCGTGCGCCCGGCGCGCCACACTGACGAGACTAGCGGACCAGCCCCGGGTGCTCACTAGCGGATAAGCCCCAAACATAAGTTTCAGGTTTGATCGCCCACGAAATATTAGACATCAACGATAATGAAAAAACTACACTGGATTCGTGTTCAGCATGCATTACTCTTTATAATCACTTACTTTGAGATTCGGTGATACAATAATATTCAAGATATTACAAAATTTCCACGCGCAGAAAATTTCACTTTCACCTTCCGAAAACACGTTTGCCCTCGTAAAAATCATAACACGGCAGGTAACCTGCCGAAACTCCGTTGGTCACATGGGTACCATAAGCAGCGTTTACAATGTTAATAGCGAGTTCGCACAATATACAGGTTCCGAGATATTTGATTTTGCGGATTTACCCCGTTAGCGGTCTAGCCCCGGTCTCCCCTACATATATAAGTTATTAATGTATATACTAACAATAACACTTGTAGTAGTATGCTGTTTCTAATCAATGTAAACTTTTAGATACGATGTCGACAAATTTGAGAATATTTCCTGCACCGATAAAAAATGCATCTGGAACGTTCAACACAGCGCGGCTGTAGATGGGTATAAATCCGCATCTCTGAAAGATCACAAGTGTTTTAATATTTGTGAGAAGAAATCAACTTTGACTGATGAGCAGATAGACCACGTCAAGAATAGATTATTTACAATACCCATCTACAGCCGTGCTGTGTTGAACGTTCCAAATGCATTTTTTATCGGTACAGATATTCTCAAATTTGTCGACATCATGTCTAAAAGTTTACATTGATTAGAAACAGCATACTACTACATATGTTATTGTTAATATATACATTAACTTTTATATGTACTTACCGATTACAATAGCAAAACTGCAACCGTGTGTTTGCATTTTGCACTCATCCCTGCTTTACAACTGCATTTTGCGGATGATATTTTCTCTGATTGCTCTATTACTGTGTTTATTTCGTGAGGTGCACGTTTAACGTCTGACATTTGAAGGCAATATGCAGTTAAATGCCATTTGTCATCATCTTGAGAGGTTATCCCGCACGTTAATAAGTGACCACAGCACAACAAATTTTCTTTTTCCATGAAATTCCTTGAGGAAGAGGTGCACTGTACAAATGCACATATTTCTTTTATATTTAAGTACATTTTTTATATCACACGCGTTTAAAAAGCATGATAAACCACCTCAGACCGTATGTTTGTGTACAACTTTCAGGAATAGGCCAGCCATCTTGGCCTTGTGACGTCACGGCTACGTCACGACTGAAAATCCCAATAGACACTAGGAACGCTATTTACCATGATGACTATGTAATAAACGATATCGCCGATGCTTTGAAGGACAATGGAGATGTGCGAGAAAAAAGATTGACGGATGTGCAACGAATATCGCCGGTGCAGTTTCTTCGCGATCGCGAACTCGGTATACGCGGAACCAGTGAACGTATCGTCAGACAAGGAATCGTTATCGATACTGAGCTTTTTATGACTGGACGTCTAACGTGAGACGGAAAGTGTATCGACGACTGTGGGACGATTGCGTTGATGAAGAAGAATCACGTGCAGCTCGCTTGGCCGGTTGTCTATATTACTTTAAACCGTACTATTGGGACTATCACTAATGGACGACTGCAATTATTCGGAAGATCGAGTATGACTATCAAGCTATGTACATTCAGATTCGCACAAGTATTGAGAAGTACGTTGAATTGGTGGTGATAAACAACCTGGATCTTTTGAACTCTGACCGATTCGACCCTCCTATACCGATTATGCTTGAAAATGCTTCTAATTACTATAATGATGATATTGATCCTATTGATAATTGTGACGATATTGATGCTATTGATGATGCTCTTTGGGGACTTACTTACAAAGATGTCCCCCACTTCAATCATTATTGGTTTACATGCATGCACTACAACGTTCAACATTGCGAACGGCATTGCTTACGGTGTTATCGATTCGCGTGTAAGTGCTCCTTCGAAGAATGTGACGTGATTTAAAAATAGTGTGTGAAAAAAGACAGTATAAAAAAACATGGAACATCCCGATGAAACGGAACGCAACCTGTTGGAACGATCCCACGAAGTCGCTACCTTGGGCGAATATCTTGCATGGGCACAGCGATGCGAGGAATTTATTGAACAGCTCGAAGAAGGCTGTCGTTCCAAACGTCCGCGGCTCTCAATCGGACACAGACAATCTTTAGTGGCAATAATCGCGCGACTCGAAGGTGCGGAGACTCGATTACCGAGACGTTTCGTACATATCGGTGGTGAGTACGCGGCGAGCAGTAGTAGTGACGATAACGCGGAAAGACTCGTTTGGCGAGAGATCGATACCGCGTTCGAAAGCCGTGTATTGACCGGTGCGGTAATAAATATTAATCACATTAAACCGCGACAATTTCTCGAAGATGCGAGAGTCATCGTGCTCGATCATGTGCGGAACGTCATGCAAAGACACGCAAGTGTAAAGATAAGCACTGTGTTCAACGGCGAGTTTGTGACGGGTGACAAACGTGCGAATAAAAATGTCAACACGAGAAACTGTGAACTCTTTCGCGCGCAAACTCTTTCAGATTTGCGCGAGTGGTACGAGCGATACGTTATCGAGCCTACTTTATCATTTCTGGAGGAATTTCAGGAACGCGACAGCGGGTGGCGTTGTCGCGTATATTCAATTTGACAGTGAACGTGAACAAGTACAATCCTATGCGCGCGGGATGTTACATCGATTTACCGCAAGAAATTAAATTGAAAAGAGCGGTGATCAACGTGCAATCTATGGACAATGCGTGCTTCGCGTGGTCAGTGGTGGTTGCTCTACATCCAGCCGAAAGAAATTCAGAACGGGAATCCTCGTACCCTCATTATACAACAGTACTGAATTTACAAGGCATTGAGTTTCCAATGACGTTGAGTCAAATTAAAAAGTTCGAACGACTCAACGATATATCCATCAATGTGTATACCATCGAGGGAGAGAAGACGCTAGCCGTTCTCCCGATACGGCTTACCGACCGGAAAAGAGAAAAGCACGTCAATTTGCTGTACATGCAGGATCCGCGAAACGACAACGTGGGACATTTCGCGTGGGTCAAGAACCTATCCCGCCTCGTGAGCTCGCAATTGAGCAAGCACCATGGTCGGAAATACTTTTGCGATCGGTGAGTACCTATACTCCTTTTAATAAAATTATAAAATATTTTTTTAATATAAAAATTTACAAAAATTTTTTTTTTTTTTTTTTTTGCAGTTGTTTACATTATTTTATTTCGAGCGAGAAATTGGAAGCCCACGGAGTAGACTGCCGAGAGCTAAACAACTGTGCCATCCGACTACCGAGCGAGGGCGACAAGTGGCTGAGTTTCAAGAATCACAGCAGGAAGGAACGACTTCCATATGTCGTGTACGCCGACCTGGAATGTACTCTCGAGAAGCTGATCCAAGAACGCCCACGTTCAGGTTTCAACATCATCAGGTATTTAATATAGGTTACTACGTGCGGTGCTTGTACGACGACTCGTTATCCGCATATCGATTTCGTCGCGATAAAGATTGCGTTCGCCGAGGAACTAAGACGTTTAGCACACGACGTAAAGACTATTTTGTCCGCTAATGTATCCATGGCAGATTTTACGCGAGACGAGTGGGAGATATTTCGCAGCGCAACGCACTGTCACGTGCGCGAAAAAACCGTTCGAGCCAGACACGTGCGAGTACGCGATCATTGTTACTTGACCGGTCGTTATAGAGGTCCCGCACATTCCAACTGTAATTTAAAAAATCGGTGTCGACGCAGACGTCCCGGTCTACACACTCGTTTCTGACTCTCGACTCATTGGATTTTGGCAATTAGACGAGATTCCCACGGTTCCGCCGTATTTACAGGAAGATAGACGTTGCGAGGAACTATTGCGCAGACCACGCGTCGCGATGTATCTGGTCGCTTTGTAGTGTCGTATCCTTTCAAGAAAGATAACCCTTGTTTTGTTGGCACGCGTCAAGTAGCTTTGAATAGATTTCGCGCACTTGAGCGTCGCTTCAAATTAGATGCAGAGTTTAAAATGAACTATAGTAAATTCATGCAGGATTACTTGGATAACGGTTATATGAACTGATTAAGCAGCCGTTCCCGGTGGACGGACCTGTCTTCTACCTGCCCCATCATGGGGTATTCAAATCCGATAGCACGACTACGAATTGCGTGTCATTTGACGCATCGGCTAAGGATCTGAACGGCGTCTCGCTGAATCAAATGTTGCGATCCGGTCCCAAGTTACAGTCAGATATAGTTGTGACATTATTGAGAATCCGGATCGACCTCGTGGCGCTTACCGCAGACGTCAAGCAGATGTTCCTTCAAATCCTGGTCGAACTCGGTCAGTGTGACTACCAGCGAATAGTGTGGCGTTTCTCAGAGAACGACCCAATCTCGGACTACCTTTTGTTGACCGTCATCTTTGGATTGATGTGCTCTCCGTACCTGGCGATTGCTTGCTTGTTGAAGTTAGCGGCTGAAGGCAAAATAAGTTACCGTTGGCCGCGGCTCTCTTGGAAGAGAGTGTTTATGTCAACGATGTGGTGGCGAGCGTTGAGTCAGAGGAGAAGGCCCGTGAGCTTCAGCGGCAGCTACAAGCCTTGCTTAAAACTGCAGGTTTTGAACTCAGAAAGTGGGCCAGTAGCCATCCGTCAGTTTTAGCTGATCTAGATTCGGAACTCTGTAGCCAGTCGTTACTATCCTTTGAATCGCCTGAAGATCAATTTCTTAAGGTTCTTGGACTTCGTTGGTATCCTCAAACGGACAGTTTTGGCTTTCAAGTCAATCCGTTGGACAGAGACTGCACCAAGCGCACCATTCTCTCTGATTAGCTCGCATCTTTGATCCATTGAGGTTCTTAACACCGCTTACGTTCGGAGCCAAGCGATTGATCCAGCAACTCTGGATGCTTAAACTGAAGTGGGACGACAGGCCTCCTTCGGAGATATGTTCTAGATGGAAAAGATACAAGTCGGAGCTCTCCGCGCTAGCCTCCATTCGCATACCTCGTACTATCGCGGTAGATAACGTAGTCAAACGAGAAATCCACGGATTTTGTGACACGAGCGAACAGGGCTACGGAGCAGTTGTATATTAGAATCGTCGCCGAGAGTGGTGTAGTGATCCGTATGCTTAGCGCCAAATCAAAGGTGGCCCCGCCATCACATTGCCGAGACTCGAGCTTTGCGCGGCTGTCTTGCTGTCAGACTTGTTAGAGTATGTCGGGAAAATTCTCCGGTCTGAAGTTGCCGTCGACGATACGTACGCTTGGTCGGATTCCGAGGTTGCCCTCGCTTGGATACGCTCGGCTCCACACCGTTGGAAGACGTTCGTGCGTAATCATGTCGCACGCATCCAGTCCAACACAGATATCTCTTGCTGGAAACATGTCGATACCAAATCTAACCCAGCTGATTGTTGCTCAAGGGGCTTGTTTTCCTCAAGAACTAGTCGATCACCCGCTTTGGTGAACCGGCCCTGCGTGGCTCGTCGAATTCGAACCCACTCAAGAAACGACATTGGAAGTTGAGGATCTTCCCGAGGAGAAAGAAAAATCTCGCGCCTTTGTCGCCATAAATCCCGCCGATGACGTAAATTCTATTACTGTTGTCGATTCGCTTCTCGATCGCTTTTCGTCGTTAGACAAACTCATTAGAGTGTTCGCATATTGTCTCCGATTCGTTAATAGAACTAGATCAAATGCGCTCACTCTCGTCGTGGATCAAATCAAATTCCATTCGACCTTATTACACCTCGTCAAATTCGTTCAATCTCGTTGTTTTGCAGAGGATATCAGTAGATTAAAACGCAATCAGAGTTGCTCCAAACCTCTGCGAAAGCTCGCCCCCTTCTTGGATGCTCGCGGAGTCCTCAGGGTGGGCGGCAGACTGACTCATTCCGCCATCTCATACGGAGCTAAGCATTGCTGACTAGCCGACGTCGACTCACGGAACTTATAGTAGAGCGCACCCACCGCCTACGTTTGCATCCGGGACGTCAAGCGTTACATTATCTCTTGTCACAAAACTTTTGGATTCTGGGGGCCCATCAGGCCATTGAACGCTGCCTATCGCGCTACTATCAGTGCTTCGGGGCGAATCCGCATACTATACAACCGCCCATGGCGGACCTGCGCGTCGCCACGGTGAGGGTGGCGGATGGCTCCGCATTACGACCTTCGGTGAAGCCCTGCCCGTTGCCGACGGGCAGACCCCCAGAGATCTCCTTGCGAGTGTAAAATACGTCATATTTTGGTGGGCGGGATGTTTGGCGTACCGCCGTGTG
Organism: Temnothorax rugatulus; assembly: GCA_035220575.1. NCBI lineage: Eukaryota > Metazoa > Arthropoda > Insecta > Hymenoptera > Formicidae > Temnothorax > Temnothorax rugatulus. The sequence goes on from JASTWL010000326.1 coordinate 204,989, forward strand.
CATAGTTTAGATTAGTCGTGCAACTGTACATAGGTAGTAGTAATTAGATTAGTTATACATGTTTTCTCTTTTTCATAATTGTCGCACGAAACGTCGGCGGATCGCGAGCAGTAAAACATGCGACTCACCTGTTGGTGCTGCCATCGCCCATCCGCCGACGGCACCTACTGCCCCCAAAAAAGGGAGCACCTATTCGCCCGTGGCACATTTCAGGACCGCGGGCACTCATCGTCCATCCGTCTTACGGACCACTCATCATCCATCCGTCTTACGGAGCACTCATCGTCAAGCCGTCTTACGGCACTCATCGTCGTGGAGCCGTGAAGCACGGAACAAAACTCGCCCAGCCGTCTTACGGTTTTTCCACCGCTGTGAGGTCTCGGGGTGCACATCGGCTCACTCGAACCTCCAGAAGCCCATTCGCTACTCCAGGAGTGCGAACTTCTCCTGCTGCCTTGCTTTACCTGCCTGCTTTACTTGCCTGCTTACTTTGGCCTTGCTTTTCACCTGCTTGCACGTGCTTGCCTGCTGCATGCCGAACCAGACGAGGCTATCTGAGCGGCCACGAGGCCCACGGACAGGACGAGGCCCGGTGGATTCCAGGGGACGACGGCCGACCGACACGGTGAGTCGCTTTTCGTTTTTCGCTCTTACAATTTTGCTGCATGCGCATTTTTGCCTTCGTGTTATATCTAGTCGTGAGGGGATTATAATTACCCCCCTCTAGTCCTTCGAGCAACATTTCGCATATCTCGCCTCCGGGGGACTGACACCCCCCCGTTCAAACATCAAGTCGTAAAAAACATGCTGGCACTTTTGTATTGCAACTGTCGGGCGATAAGTCTGCTTTCATAAAACAAATTTGAAACCAATTTGTAAATAATGTTTTAGATCGCAATTCACAGTTCACAAATGCTCTCGCTAGAGCAACTAAGATAGCTCTACCGAAATCAAATGTTACAATTTGTGGTACACGAGCACTTGTGATCTTATAATTTCAGAAAAAAGTATGTAATTAACGAGGCGTCTTGCTTCGAGGACACCATTTGAAAAACTATACTTGGATTATTACTATCCTCGAATGCAAGAATACATTGGTATAAAAATATATGCGCAGATGTTATATCGCAACATACAATTAATTTTTTGGCTATACTGTGGCATCAACTGTCATATAGCTATCCAAAGAGTGTCTTAATTTGTACATTTCTAATTGCTCCTTTAACCAGTACATGCAATAGAAAGGATCCATTTCTATTGCATGTATTGAACCAACTTCCTCTTTATATTTGGCAACACGTAAGTTAATAACTGGATTCGTACTTTCTAAGCCAAGGCGTATGTCTACTTCTTGTTGCTTCGCTTTGCGTAAAACGTGTTCATGTGGTATAGTTGCCGTTATTTTATCACCAAATTTCATTAGCAATTTTGCTTGTTTAGCTCACCAAATGCAAGTTTATTAGCATTGACGAGGTAAGCAGCAACTTTCTGATGTAAGTATCCCGCCAGAGATCTTTTTCGTTTGTGGGTAACTTTGTATCAAAATCTGTTACCAAAAATTCAAAAACACAATCCCTATGTACAACAGGTTTCGAGAGCACATAGCATTGAGCAGATAAACGTTTATAAACTCTATCACTTTTAAACGTCATAACACACGGAATATCAGTTTGAGAATAAATTGTTTTGCTATATAATATGTGACCATACACGTCTTTTTAGCGTCACGTATTGTTTATTGCTGTAAACAAGGGATTCAGGTTTCCTTGCTTCCCATTTCTCAGTGGAACGGTAAATATTTACCCTTACGAACCCTCCTTCAATGACCTTCTCCTTCACATATAGTGTAGAGAACACTCTCCTGAGTAACCTTCAGAAGGTTTTAGCCGTTGTTTATTAAAAAGTTATGAACAAATAAAATTGAGAAATATAACAGTTTGTGTTAATACTAAGGGAGGTAATTGCTAATACGTGTGTATAGACAGTACACGTGTAGGCGGGGGAGGGGCGGTAACCCTCCCTCGCAGGCAGGGGTAGGTGGGTGTGGACCTCGATTTGCGTGGAAAGTCCGAACCGTACAATGATAGACCTCGTTTTGCTCTATAAGCAGGGGTGGGGCGGAGTGGGGTGGATCTCGCTTCGCGAGATGGTTCTCTGGACAGATTGAATGGTTCTCTGGACAGCATTGTATTTTCCATGCAAAGCGAGATTCACCCCACCCCACCCCACCCCCGCTTATAAGGCAAAACGAGGTCTATCATTGTACGGTTGGGGTTTTGAACTTTTCACGCGAACCAAGGTCTACCCCCACCCACCTCTGCTTATATATGTGTATTGTTTATACATATATCAGCAAATTACTTCTTTTAACACTGACACAAACTTGTATATTTCTCAATCTTTTTTTGTTCACAACTTAAAAAAAAAACAATGACCAACGATTAAGTTTAAGGAAAAGTTACTGAGGGTCATGTCCTTGACAACATATGTCAATGTCAAGATCATTGGAGGTGCCTCCCCTTATCTTCATCTTTATCTTTTTCTATGCTAACTATTCTTTGCTTTAACAAAAAGACTTTTCAATATATTAACGATTCACTGGTTTAAATGACTTTCCTTCATTCATATACTATTTCTTCATCATACATATACTATTTCTACATACATATCAGTCGTTTATGCCTTTTATAATATTTAAAATAACTGCTATATTTTTCCAACTTTCTTTGTTAATAATTTTTTAATAAAGAACGAGCGAAGACTAAAACCTTCTGAAGGTTACTTAGGAGGGTGACCTCTGTAATATATGTGAAGAAGAAGGTCATTGAGGGGTGTTCATAAGGGTAAATATTTATCATATTTTTTTTAATATAATGCAATTAATTAATTAACTTTGTATCAGTAAAATATTAAAATGTTAACTCAGTAGAATATGTTATTATCAACATACCGAAAGTCTTCGTTCGTTGGCACTGTGTATATCCTCATCTTCGTGATTTATAATAAATTTGCTATTGTCCCATTCGTCTTGTATCTAATTAAAGTTTCAAATTCGTTATTTTGATTATAATACATAGCTATTTAATATAATAACTATTCTTTGTTACATGGTAACGAAAAAATATTGTGTTAATCTGTAATATAATAAAGTCAAATCTTTGGCAGTATAAATTTTGAAAAATAATACCTGTTTAAAAGCCACATTTATAAGTTGCATCTCTTCCTGTGAGAGAAGATTTATCTTGCAAAGGGCACGCGCATAAGCTACGCTTCCCTGAAAATAATTACAGATAAACCTTATTAGCATCATTTATGAGGTAATATCCTGTTCAGATAAATTCCTGATTTATCTACATTTCTACTTATCATAAAATGTCAATTATATTTTTTTATTGTAAGCATTATGATAAGGATAATAAAGAATAATATTTTATATGTGAGGAATATATAAATAACACACAAATAAGCTTTTACAAAAAACTTTAAAAAAAAAAGATAAACGACGTCAAGTGAAATATATTGCAAAAATGATAAAAATAACCAAAACAGTAATTGAAAAATTTAATTAAACAAAGAATTGGAAATGAAAAGATTCTAACATCTGCTAACAATTAACTAGTATTAATTAATAGAGAAAGAAAAGGGAAAAAGATAGAGTATATCAATATAAAGATAGAATATACCAGTGTAAAGAGGAGAGACATCAGCACTGACATTATACAGGATGTTTCAAGACATTTTTTATAAACTTAAAAAGAAGCATGTTTGCGATTCATAATTAAAGTAAAAATGTCCTGTAAAAATGTCCTGCAGGTCCAATTCGGAACGATTATCCATTTACAATAATATTACAATTTTTGGAACATTTTTTTTATTAACCCTTTCAGTGCGGAGTGACCGGGACGCTAACAGCCCTCCAGTGGCCAAAGCGTCGATCTGCCGATATACGTGATTCGGCCGAGAGAGTTAGGCACTTGACGTTCAACGCCTTCAATTATTATATATAATAAAACTCAATGACAAAAACATTTAAAAAATTTATCAACAGAAATATTTCAAGTTAACATTTCAAGTTGCTCGGCAGTGACCAGCATGTAGACAGTGACTATAGTTACTGCTCGGCTGTAACAAGCAATATACGGACATTGACTATAGTCACTCTCCGTACCGAAAGTGTTAAGATAGAAAATATAGATAGAAAACATAAAAATCACATACACAACTGTTCAAATTGACGTCTTTCGGCATTAATACACAGCATTAATGCAGTGCATCTAAAATGGATTGAATAGTTGAACATTTCCGTTTCCAATTTAAAATATTATACATCAACAAACGTTATTCATCTTGCTGGCCACTGAAATCTCACTCTCTTAGATTTTTATCTGTGAGGCTATATGAAAAGTTTAGTACACGCAAAGAAGATTAATAGATCGAGTTGAATTAATACAGCGTCCCAGCAAACATTTTGATTATGCCGTAAATCTTTCGTCATTTGTTGGGACAGATTTGGTCAGTGTTTGATGTAAATATGTCGACATGTTTGGCATGACCTGCTCTTTGTATGGCGTAAATCTTTCGTCCAGAGAACCGGGTTCGAATCCCGCTGGGCCACTGAGAATTTCTCAGTAAAAATGCCGCACCCCCATCTGACGGATAGAGGTAACCTCTAGATGGGAAAACTGGGCTCCGTCTTTCGGAAAGAGACGTTAAGCAGTTGGTCCACTAATAGCCGTCGACCGCTATGATGTACCTCAGGAAAAAAGTCACCAACCCGTTCGATAACCGTGGTGACTTCTAGTTAGCACAGGTACTCGCCGACACGTCTGGCAAGCGTGGCGTTTTAATGCCAAAAACCTTCAATTACCATGAAATGGAAATGGAAGAGGCCTATGTCCAGGAGTGGATGTTAACAGGCTAAAGAAGAAGAAGAAGAAATCTTTCGTCATTACAATGCTCTATCAAATCAAGAGACACGGTGGTGTCTCGCGCCAAGTACACGCGAAGCGAGACCGCACCGTGACTCTTTTACGCGACGCGACGAGTTGCGAGTACTCGAGATGTTGAGATCTCAATAACGAGTGAACGGATCAAGTGTTCTAAGTAGGCTTGATCGATAGCTTGGGGTCGATTTATAAAGAAAAGTGTTTTTATTTTTCTCTTACGTGCCCTACGAGCGGAGATATTGCGATGCAAAGTCCAAATTTGAAAATGTTATATTAAGATACGTTGTCGTCTACGTCGTCGCGTTAAGATCACTTTCATTTCATGGCGCTGGAGTCGCGTCCTTTCACTTTTTCGACACTGGCGGTGCTAGTATCGCAGTGCTTTCGATATGTACATATGTATACGTGTGTGTACTGCGCGCAGTGCAGATAGTGCGTTCAGCGCGCTGTCACGGTCAGTTAACCTAGAATCATGTATCGTGCAACACCGTGATCTCACATCATTAATACATTTGACCGCAGGGAGTTGACGCCGAGGAGATGCTTAAGAAGGATTGCACACGTACATACGTACATATATATGCTGTCTTGTAAAAGTGAAGAGAACAAGAAAGTGATCTGTAGCGCAATTTTTATTGTAGGCAAGTTATGCTAAAATATTAGTTGAATCGAGTTTATTATCAAGAGACACGTACTACGTTTGGTAATTATTTACAAAAGACCGCACTCGCCAATGACCTTGACCTTGACATATGTTGTCAAGGTCACCCTCCTGAGTGACCTTCAGAAGGTTTTAGCCGGCGGTCGTTATTCGTTAAAAAGTTATTAACAAAAAAGTTTGGAAAATACAGTAGCTATTTTGAGTATTGGAAGGCATAAATGACTAATAACAATGTCGAAATAGTTCACGCATACACTTTCCACGCGAAACGAAGCGCCACATGGGTTCGTGGCGCGCTTTACAAGCTCGTTTATATATATACATAATGAATTAGACAGTGCTCGTAATTAATTAGTGTTTATTATGTTTATTAATTTTACAGCGGATACATTCTACACATAATACGAAAGAAAGCATCAATTCTTTCGTTAAAAGTGTATTTTTTTTTTTAAACAAATTCCGCCAAGTAGTGAACATAATGTGTTTCCACAATACCAAATCGAGGTATTGCTCCTTGTATATCCCTCCATAATCGTTCTATTTTGAGTGTGGACACCAGTTTGTGGGTCCACAAAATGGTCGGTATGATTTACCACGTAATGGGTGTAATCATAATTACTCAGAGTGTCGTATGCACGCCAGCAATCAGAATAAATTATTGAGCCAGGAGCAATTCGACGCTTAATAATGTCGACGAGAGTGATACTGGTGCGATCCTTGACGGGCACGATAAACATTTTGCCACTGACTCGTTCAATGGCACCAAATACCCACTGACCTTTGACGATTCGTCCCCTATTGTATTTACATTTTCCCACTTTTGCCTCGTCAATCTCGACGATAACGCCTGATCCACCAAGTACTTCTTCGTCAGCTATGATCCACTGTTGTGTGTGAAGTAACTGTAATAAGGTACATTTTCATTGGACTAGTAGTCATATTTAAAAAATTAACAAAAAAAATTGGAAAAATATATTAGTTTAAAAAGTATTGGCTAATTATACTAGAACGGCTCTGTATGTGGCGAGATGGGCAGGAAACACAACGATATCTTGTACTCTAATAGCTCTTTATTCTATAAGATATATGGGCCATTCCGCGTGAACCGGATCAGTCACCTCTCAGAAATGAATCAAATTTTGCATATCGGTTGTTTCTGACGAGATAAAATATGGTGTCAAATATTTTTTTTAATTGCAAATTTTTTCGACTTATGAATAATGGAAAATTTACCGCCTTTTTATTTAATAATTGCTTTTTTCCTTTAAGTGCAATACGAAAATTTTTTAAATAAAAGTTGTCACAAAAGGACTATATTTTATGATAAAATTATTTACAACATAAAAAAAGTTATTTCGTACTATTTATTAAACAAATTATTTTTCAATAATTTTTTTAACTGTCAGGGAGACGATCGAAAAATAAAAAAAAAATTTTGTTAGAAACTTTCAAGCTTCCAATATACCACAAAAAATTTCCATTGATGTGTTTTGTTTCGTTATCGAGAAAATAATTGTTTAATTTTTGTACGCGTGAAGAATCGGTACTCGTGCGGCAGCCACGTCTGTACGGTGACCGCTCTTGCTCGCTGGCCGCGCAGCGCGCTAGGCGAACTTAATATCCAAGTTAATTTTCTCAAAAACGAAATACGATGATGATTCGCGACCACGGTTTGCTGGACTTTTCCTCGTTTGCTTCACTCATACTGAAGTGGATTGAAGATACGGCGAATTTGACCGGGACGCGAATCGCGAACGATTTTAAACGAGCGGCTCCAAGTAATTAATTAAGAGGAATACCTTCTTAGGGCGAGTGTCCCGAGCGGTCTGGTCACGTGGAATTTCTTTCTCGTTCCGCCGGCTTGGTTGTGCATCATCTATCTGCACGCGTGCGTACCTTTTTGTTAATAACAAGTTTCTCCTGTACATACAAATCTTCATTTTTCTTACTTCTTTCCTTCTCTCTCTCTGTCTCTCTCTCTCTGTCTCCCTCTCTCTTTCTCTATCTCCTCCTCTCTGTCTGATTCTTTGTTCCTTATAAGTTTGAATCTTCAATATTTCTAAAATAGTTGTTGTGCACATAGAATAGCGGTTATCAAATTTCCTTTCGTTTTGTTTCGATTATATTCCTACAAAATGCCAAAAATCGGTGCTGCAATCCTTTGCAGCTTAGTGGCCATAATTGGGTTACAAATTTATTTGTACAAATTTGCAGGAATATAATCGAAACAAAACGAAAGGAAGTTTGATAACCGCTATTCTATGTGCACAACAACTATTTTAGAATTATTGAAGATTCAAACTTATAAGGAACAAAGAATCAGACAGAGAGGGAGGAGATAGAGAAAGAGAGAGGGAGACAGAGAGAGAGAGAGAGAGAGAGAGAGAGACAGAGAGAGAAGGAAAGAAGTAGGAAAAATAAAGATTTGTATGTACAGGAGAAACTTGTTATTAACAAAAAGGTACGCACGCGTGCAGATAGATGATGCACAACCAAGCCGGCGGAACGAGAAAGAAATTCCACGTGACCAGACCGCTCAGGACTCGCCCTAAGAAGGTATTCCTCTTAATTAATTACTTGGAGCCGCTCGTTTAAAATCGTTCGCGATTCGCGTCTCGGTCAAATTCGCCGTATCTTCAATCCACTTCAGTATGAGTGAAGCAAACGAGAAAAGTCCAGCAAACCGTGGTCGCGAATCATCATCGTATTTCGTTTTTGAGAAAATTAACTTGGATATTAAGTTCGCCTAGCGCGCCGCGCGGCCAGCGAGCAAGAGCGGTCACCGTACAGACGTGGCTGCCGCACTGAGTACCGATTCTTCACGCGTACAAAAATTAAACAATTATTTTCTCGATAACGAAACAAAACACATCGATAAAAATTTTTTGTGGTATATTGGAAGCTTGAAAGTTTCTAACAAAATTTTTTTTTATTTTTCGATCGTCTCCCTGACAGTTAAAAAAATTATTGAAAAATAATTTGTTTAATAAATAGTACGAAATAATTTTTTTTTATGTTGTAAATAATTTTATCATAAATATAGTCCTTTTGTGACAACTTTATTTAAAAAATTTTCGTATTGCACTTAAAGGAAAAAAGCAATTATTAAATAAAAAGGCGGTAAATTTTCCATTATTCTAAGTCGAAAAAATTTGCAATTAAAAAAAAATAATTTGACACCAATTTTATCTCGTCAGAAACAACCGATATGCAAAATTTGATTCATTTCTGAGAGGTGACTGATCCGGTTCACGCGGAATGGCCCCTATATATAAACTCAAACACGTCCGCACGTCCGAACTCGACAACACTCCGGGCTCTTGTGAGTTCACACAACGACCGAAACGACCGCACGTACGCGTGGCGCCCCGAGGCTCGCGCCACGCGGGAGCTGCCCTCTCGAAAGGCGGGAGCACATCGCTCGTTCAAAGCTCAGCTCCTCATACTCCCTCCCTTTGTGCGAGCGATCCACGGTTCCTCTAAGTTTCCTCTTTATCTGAAACATAACAAGAATTAGTTATCGAGTACAATCAATCTCTAACTCTATATTCATTATCTTATCTCTTAGATATGCAAATGCTTCTAAAGGTAAAGGTTTTGTCATAATGTCTGCCAAATTCTCTTTGGTCTCAATCCATTCGACTTTCACCTTCCCTTGATCAACACATTGCTTAATAAAATCTCCATGAGTGTCAGCCATATGTTTTCTGTTTCCAGTTTCTTCCCTTTCTTCTAAGTTTTCTTTATTTCCTCTAAGTTGTCATCAAACATTTTAAGTTTATGACTTCCATCCTTCTTAGTGCAGTTTCCTGCTGCTCTGTTGTCACACCAGATTGTCGTAGGCAAGAAAGTTCTTCCAACAACATACCTGAGCGACTTGTCTAATGAGATTACTTCTTGACAGGCTTCACTCATTGCTAGATACTCTGCTTGACAGGTAGAGAGTGTAACATATGTCTGTTTATGACTTCTCCATGCTATCACATCTCCAAATAATCTGATTATATATCCTCCAGTGGACGTAGAATCAATGCAATCTCTAAAACTAGCGTCTGTCAGTGACTCTAACTCATCTGTTTTACCTTTAAATATCAATCCTCTATTTGCAGTTCCTCTAAGATATCTGAAGACTCTTTTTACATCTTGCCAGTCTTCTTCCGTGGGCTCTAATTGTCTTCTTGCTAAATAGTTTACTGCAAAGGCTATATCAGGTCGTGTAGCATTTGCCAGATACATTAAGCTTCCTATAGCTTCTCTATAAGGTACTCTTTTAATTTCTTCTCTAATACTCTTTTCCTCTAATTTACTCTTTCTGTTCTTATTGCTCACTTTTCTGGTGACCATAGGAGTGCTCTGAGGCTTGCATTCATTCATATGAAACTTTTCTAATATGCTCTCAGTATATCGCGTCTGACGAATGTACATATAACTTTCTTCTTTGTTTCGCTCTATTGTTATTCCTAGAAAGTTCTTTGGTCCCCAAGATCCTTCGTCTCAAATGTTTCACTCAACTTCCTTTTGATTTCTTCTAATTTCTTCTGATCATTACTTGCAACCACATATCATCTACGTAAAGCAGTATGATCACTATTTTGCCTTCTTTCCTCCACGTGAACAGGCATGGCTCATGTAGGTCGTTCTCTAATCCAAGTTTCTTAGCTTCTTCTGAAAATCTCTTATTCCATCTTTTCGGACTTATCTTCAATCCGTACAAGGCTCTATTCAATTTACACACCTTAGTCTTCTTGGTGTTTTCATCCCTTTCTACTCCCTCTGGAATTTCCATATATATTTCATCTTTTCTTCTAGAACTCCATTTAAAACG